>LS990916.1:10600053-10650053 GCA_900464855.2 Musa schizocarpa | reverse complement strand
GGATCTTTTGCAAAACAAATGTTCCTTATGGTCACTTTGGGTTTTTTTTTTTTTTTTTTTGGTAAGTCTTTGGGTTTTGCTAGGTATCTTTCAAAAGAATCAATCTGGGAAATTTCAACAAGAACATACCACTCTGCAGCTTGGAAAGGAATTTTAAAGGCAAGGAATTGGCTAATCAAACATATTTCCTATGCAATCTCTTCTGGAATTAGTACTAATATGTGGTACGATCCTTGGGTGAATGGGAAGAGTATATTTCAATTATATGGTGACAGAATACTTAAAAGATCTCGGGGCTCCCAAAGATTGGAAGGTTTTGAAGTTCATTGCTAACGGTACACTGGTGTCTCCCTAATCCTATTTCCCCGAAATGTTATCACTTTGGCCGACTATTATAGCTATTCCAATCACGAACAACTCTTCGAGATAAACTTATTTGGCCTCATGACAATGGCAAATTTAGTGCCACATCTGCATGGAATCAAATTAGGCAAAGAAATAACAAGTGGGTCCCATGCAGTTGGACATGGGATCGACCGGGATCACAAAGACATTCCTTATGTACATGGCAGGCCCTTCTCAATAAACTACCTACAATAGACAATATGAAAAGAAGAGGTATCTATCATGTTAACCGATGCTCCCTTTGTATGCAACAAGAAGAAACTGTTGACCACCTTTATTTTGCTTATGATTATACAAAATGGATATGGAAGGAGATTCTCCAATGATTTGAACTCAATAGACTGCCAAGAACCAAACTTGCACCAAGAACTAGGCTTAACTCATGCAATGTTTCTCAAGAAAAGGTCCTCTCACACAACTGGCAAAGGTTACTTTTGGGATCGCTTATTTGGTGGATGTGGAAGGAGAGATGTAACAGAATCTTTAAATGTCAACACACAAACAATGCTCAGCTATTGAAAGAGATTATTAGAGACTCAAGATCCCAGATGGAGCAAGATCTCAAAACGGAGCACTTTACCCAAAGAAAAAAATATATTTTTATCAATTTTAATTTTGCTATTAGCTAAAGATCTTGGGAATGATGCCAAATTTTGATATATCTGGATAAACATTTTCTATTTTGATTATAATTAGGAGTTATAGTCTACAACATGTGTAGTCATAACTATCGCATTCGCACTCTATGAGTTACATGGCTTTGTCTATGACTTGTATAGATAAAGCTATTTGTAGAAACTTTACACATAATCAATTTACTTTTACTTACCAAAAAAAATCTTTCGATGAATTATTAAATGCCTTCCATGACTTATTTGATGAATGCAAGATTATTAATAGAAAATACAAATTGCTAAAAAAGGAGCATGATAGTCTTACTTGTGATTTTAATAAGTTAAAAATGGAATATCATGATAGTTTAAATTCATGTATCAAATGTCATGATCTAGAAACTTTTCAAAAAGAAAACTTGCTACTTAAGGACACCTTGAAGAAATTCGAGGTTGGTAGCAAGTCATTAAACATGATCCTTACAAACAAGGGTCATGTTCCCAAAAGAAGTGGGATTGGATTTGTGAGGAGTCCTCACCAAAATCTAACTACCTTCGTAAAAGGCCCCATCTTACATGTTAGACATTAAAGCAAATGCAACTTTTGTTGCAAGTTCGGACACAGGACGCATTATTGTCCATTCAGGAAATTTAGTCCAAACAAATTGATTTGGGTTCCTAAAGGAACCATGACAAATTCTATGCAACATGATAGAAAATGTAGATCTATTTGTGAGGAACCCAAAAGCAAATGGGTACCTAAACATCATCCTTTCTTGTAGAAAACTAAACCATCGCAAGCTAGGAGCAAGAGATGGTACCTTGATAGTGGATTCTCAAGGCATATGACCGGAGATCCATCCCAATTCTCTAAGCTCACTAGCATAGACAGAGGATATGTCACCTTCGGAGACAACAACAAGGGTAAAATCATTGGCAAAGGAACCATAGGTAACAAATCCAACTTCTCTATTGAAGATGTTTTGCTAGTTGAGGGTCTAAAACATAACCTCTTGAGCATTAGTCAATTGTGTGATAAAGGATTTATTATCAGATTTGAATCTAATGCTTGCATCATTGAAAAACCACACAAAAACATATCTATGATTGCATTAAAACAAAATAACGTATACACTATTGACATCAATGATTTATGTAATGAAATATGTTTTTCTGCTTTAAATGAGAATGCTTGGATATGGCACAGAAGATTAGGTCATGCTAGCATGAAGCTAATCACTCAAATATCATCCAAAGAACTTGTAAGAGGAATTCCTCATATCAAGTTCATCAAAGATAATGTATGTGATGCCTGCCAATTAGGTAAACAAATTAAGAGTAGCTTCAAATCTAAAAATCAAATAAGCATCTCTAGGCCCTTACAATTGATCCATATGGACTTGTTGGGACCCATCTCCACATCAAGCCTAGGAGGTAGCAATACGCGCTTTTCATCATCGTGGATGACTATAGCAGATACACATGGACTTACTTCTTAAAACAGAAAAGTGAATGCCTTAGATCTTTTACCAAGTTTTGCAAACTCGTTCAGAATGAGAAAGGTTCTATGATTTCGTCAATTAGAAGTGATCATGGTGGTAAATTTCAAAACCATGATTTCCGTGAATTTTGTGAACTCAATGGATACAACCATAATTTCTCTACTCCTAGAAACCCTTAACAAAATGGAGTTGTAGAAAGAAAAAAAATCGAAATTTACAAGAAATGGCAAGAACCATGTTGAATGAACACAACCTACACAAATATTTTTTGGGCCAAGCCATAAATACTGCATGCTACATTTTAAATAGAGTTCTAGTGAGACCTCTACTAACCAAAACTCCCTATGAGTTATGGAACAATAAAAAACCCAACGTTTCATATTTTAAAGTCTTTGGGTGTAAGTGTTTTATCTTGAATGAAAAAAGACAACTTAGGAAAATTTGATGCTAAAATCCGATGAAGGAATCTTTCTTGGTTATTCTACAATTTCTAAAGCCTTTTCAGATCTTCAATAAAAGAACTCTAATTATTGAAGAATCCATTCATGTTGTTTTCAATGAGATTTCGAAATTACTTAAAAAAATGATCTTGATGAAGATGTTAATTTTGATTCCTTGAATTTAAAGGAAACCCCTTCTCCAACTAACAACCTGAATGCATCCACTTCCTCAAAATATCCTTACCCAAGGATTGGAAGTATGTAGATGCTCACCCTAAGGAGCTAATCCTAGGAGACACGTCAAAGGGGGGTTCAAACACGATCTTCTCTTAAAACCTTTTGTGCGAATGCTTTTCTCTCCCAAATTGAACCCAAATACATTGATGAAGCCATGAAAGATGATTCATGGATTATCGCAATGCAAGATGAATTAAATCAATTTGAGAGAAATGAAGTGTGGAAGCTTGTTCCTAGGCCAAATGACCATTTAGTTATTGGTACTAAATGGGTCTTGAGAACCAAGCAAAATGAAAATGGTATCGTGGTTAGAAACAAGGCTAGATTAGTGGCCAAAGGTTTCAACCAAGAAGAAGGTATCGACATTTAAAAAAACCTTCGCTTCCTCGTGGCTCGATTGGAAGCCATAAGGATGCTCCTTGACTACGCTTAGCAGTAATAATTTTAAGTTGTTTCAAATGGATGTTAAAAGCTTTTCTAAATGGCTTTATCTCCCAAGAAGTTTATGTTGAACAACCTCCCGGTTTTGAAAATGATAGCCTCCCTAATCATGTGTTTAGATTAACTAAAGCTCTCTATGAGTTTAAAACAAGCCCCAAGGGCTTGGTATGAGAGACTTAGTTCTTTTCTTATCGAAAATAACTTCACAAAAAGGCAAGGTTGATACTACATTATTTATCAAGAATTTTGAAAATAATTTTCTCATTGTTCAGATTTATGTTGATGATATTATCTTTGGCTCTACAAATGAATCTCTCTGTGAATCTTTTGCTAGAACCATGAGTCTTGAATTCGAAATGAGCTTAATGGGAGAATTAACATTCTTCTTAGGTTTACAAATCAAACAATTAAGCAACGACATCTTTATTAGTCAAACAAAATATGCTATGAATTTATTAAAAAAGTTTAATATGAACAACTCAAAGGCTATTAACACCCCTATGAGCACCTCCACTAAGTTAGAAATTGATGAAAGTGGAGAAAGCTTTAATCAAAAAAAGACTTATAGGGGTATGATAGGAAGTTTACTTTACCTCACCGCCACCGCACTGGACATCATGTTCAAGTGTAGGACTTTGTGCTAGATTTCAATCAAACCCTAAGATATCTCATCTCAAAGCAGTCAAAAGAATACTTAGATATCTTAATGGAACCACAAATCTAGGATTATGGTACCCAAAATCAAAAAAATTTTGAGTTAACAGTTTTATGTCGATGCGGACTTATTTGGTAGACTAGATAGAAAAGCACATCGGGGATCATGTCAATTTTAGGACATGCCCTTGTATCCTGGTCATCTAAGAAACAAAGCTCGGTTGCTCTATCAACAAACCGAAGTTGAATATATTGCAGCAAGTGCATCTTGTGTAACAAGTTGTATGGATGAAAAACACTTTAGAAGATTACAAAGTTAATCTTAAAGATATTCCCATTAAATGTGATAACACGAAAGTGCAATATGCTTAACTAAAAAATCCTATACAACACTCAAGAACAAAACATATTGATATTAGACATCACTTTATACGAGATCATGTCACTAATCATGACGTACCCATAGAGTTCATTGATACCAAACATCAACCGGCTGACATTTTTACAAAACCTCTAAGTGAAGAACAATTTGATTTCATTAAAAGAGAATTAGAATGTTGATGTGTCCGAATAAATAAACTTATTTTTTGGGACTATATTGAATGATCGATCACTTGATTGCCATGTTTAAATGTGAAAATCTGTAACAAAATCTTGTCCAAATGCATCTTATTTGTTCGAATGCTATAAAACAGATTTATTCGTACACTTTCATAAGTTTTGAAATAAACTGATAAAGTAATTCCTCGTGTATGTGTTTCATCCTGTAATATCTTTTTAATGGTAAAATGGATTATAACAAAAAGGGGAAGAAGTTTTCAAAGCAATCTATGTAAAATTCCTCTATAAAGCTTGCTAATATTGTTTTCCTGGTATCACAATTACCATGTTTTTTTGTTGATGACAAAGGGGGAGAAACATATGAATTGATAAACACTGCTATGTCATAGTTGCAAATACTTGAGTGATGCTATAAACAATGTTATGGTTATGCCATCCTTGCATCACCAAGAGATATATGAACATGTGCTACAGTTTGCATTATGTCTTGAGTTGATATCCTATCTTGTGAAGTAAATGCAAACTTGCTAGAAAATCTCAAATGTGTGCATCATGTAATAGTCCTTCGCAGCTTTATATGATAATATTCAATTACATGATGAATAGTTACAAACACAATCATAGAAACTTGATGATGTATGTCAAGCCTTGACATCATTCTTGAAGAGATACATCATGATGGGTATCATGATGGGAGTATTGATAAGTTTAACTGATCTAACTTATTAATACGTCACTTGAATTCTTTGGTCTTGAATTCAAGGTTGACTTATCTCAACTATGGCATATAGATAGGGGGAGTTAAGGATAACTCCATTATCAATTGATTGTCATCATCAAAAAGGGGGAGTTTGTTGAATCTCAGATTTTGATGATGAAGTCAATTGTCATTTGTTGTCTAATCTATGTGTTGAGATAAGTGTGCAGGATTAACTACGATAAAAGTTAGACAAGCAGCAGGAGTTGCGCTGGAGTCAAGATCATGATCACGTTGGGAGTTCGAGAGTTCGACGGAAGTTCGGACGGTCGTCAGAGGTTCTGCGAGAACAGATATGAGAAAGTCCAGAAGCTTGCCAAGCGAAGCTCGTCGGAACTCGCTAAGTGGATCGTCGCAAAGTCCAGGATTTTGCCGGAAGTCCGCAGAAGAATCACCGAGGGTTCATCGGATGATCGACGGAAGTTCGCCGGAAACTCACCGGAAGAAGCGATTGACGCATCGGAGCAAAGCTGCAAAAATTGTCTTAGATTTAATCGTAGTTAGCACATTGATTAAGTTGGAAAATGGGAGGTGATCCCATTAGCTTAATCTTGGGGCAATTGGGCCCCTGAAAAGATTGAAATTGGGCCGAATGGAGCTAACCATTCGGACCTTGATTGCACCAGGAGGTGCAACCGCTTTAGGGTGGAGGAGGTGGCACCGCCGGGCTATGTCTCCCCGACGACACCGGCGGTGCAACCACCCAGCCTAAGAGGTGCAACCGCCCGTGGCTCGGCCTTCGATCGGACCGGCGGTGCAACCTCCTTTGTCGAGAGGTAGCACCGCCGAGCTCAAGTTTCGAAGCTCGCCAGCGGTGCAACCTCTCGGTCGGCGGTGAACCGCCGAAGCTCGATCTTCGAAGCTCGGCAGAGAGGTGCAACCACCTCGACAGAGGTGGCACCGCCAGAGGCTCGATCTTCGAGCTCGCCAAAGCGGTGCAACCTCTCCGTCGGGGAGGTGTAATCACCGATCCCGAATTCGGATTTGATCGCTTTTGATTTCCAAATTTGAACTGGGTTGGGGCCTATAAATACCCCACCCATTCAGCACAGAAAGAGGAAGAGACCTACAACCAAATCTTGATCTTCTCTGTGATTCTTGAGCTCAAAATTGTTGTAAAGCCTTTAAGTCTCCTCCTTCTATTCTTTAAGTTTCTGAATTGTAAAAGTGAGGAGAGAAAGGTTCTGTAAGGGTTGTCTCCTGAGCCCATCAAAAGGAGTGAAACTGTAAAAGGGCAGTTGGCCTTCGCCCATTGAAGGAAGGCAGCTAGTTGACGCCGGTGACCTCGCCGGAGGAGGAAGCCAAAAGTGGAGTAGGTCAAGACCTGACCCAACCACTCTAAATCTCTGGTTTGCTTTTACTTTGAGCACTTTATCATTACTGCAAACCTCCTACATAGCTACTGCCCTCTGCGCTTTTACGAACGAGTCTCTAAGTTCTGATCTTTTCGAATCTGCATTCAGATGTAAATCGGTGTTTTCGTACTATCTTTACACTGCAGTTTACGCTTACGTTTTGATTCCATTTATAACTGCAAATTGCTTTCTGCGTATTCATAAAACGCTTTTCAATGTTCAAAACTGCATTTAGATGTAAAATTACGCTTTGACGTAAAAACTGCGTTTAGACGTAAAACTGCGTTTAGACGCAAAACTGCGTTTAGACGTAAAACTGCACTTAGACGTAAAACTGCGTTTAGACGCAAACTACGCTCAGACGCAAACTGTGTTTAGAAGCAAGCTGTGTTTAGACACAAACTGCGGTTAGACGCAAACTGTGTTTAGACGCAAACTGTGTTTAGACGCAAACTGCGCTTAGACACAATCTACTCTTAGACGCAAACTGCGCTTAAATGCAAACTGCGCTTAGACGCAACTGCATTTAGACGCAAACTGCATTTAGACGCAAAACTGCATTGAGACGCAAACTGCGTAAACTGCACTTAGATACAAACTGTGAATCGGCTTTTACATCGAAATCGTTTTTATCGGACGAACGCAGCTTTTGTTTCTAAATCGCTGAAAGATTTCCGCTGCACTAATTCACCCCCTTAGTACTCTCGATCCTAACAGTCGGCTCTTCCTATCAATGTGAAGCAAAATTCACCAAGTGTTGGATTGTTCACCCACCAGTAGGGAACGTGAGCTGGGTTTAGACCGTCGTGAGACAGGTTAGTTTTACCCTATTGATGATCGTGTCGCGATAGTAATTCAACCTAGTATGAGAGGAACCGTTGATTCACACAATTGGTCATCGCGCTTGGTTGAAAAGCCAGTGGCGCGAACCTACCGTGTGTCGGATTATGACTGAATGCCTCTAAGTCAGAATCCTAGCTAGCAACCAGCGCTCTCGCCCGTCGTTCGCCTCCCGACCCACAGTCGGGGCCTTTGGCCCCCATGGGCTCGTGTCGCCGGTGTAGCCCTCGTGGTGGTATAGCCACGGGCGCCATCGGAAGTGAAATTCGCACGGACGACGGGTCAATCCTTTGCAGACGACTTTAAATACGCCGATGGGGCATTGTAAGTGGTAGAGTGGCCTTGCTGCCACGATCCACTGAGATCCAGCCCCGCGTCGCACGGATTCGCCCCCCCCCCAAATTCACTGCCCTCCACGCCGACGAGGTTGAAAGCGACAGTCGAGTGGTCGAAATATCCGACGGGAAGCATTGAACTTAGGGGTTGAGCTTAGGTATCCAACTGCGGTAGCAACGCTCAGCAATGCAGGAGCCACCGCACGTGGCGACCGAGTGCCTTAGATTCGATGAGGCGCTAGCAATGATGGAGCGGTCACTGCAGGATTCGAGGAGGCACAAGCGATGCAGGTCGATGGATGCACATGTCGTTGCCGTTGTGCAGGCGCAAGCACCAACCAATGTGCCAATGGCCCGTCCGCAGAATCGCACTCGATGACAATCACGGCACATCATTACCTTGCCTCAATGCCCTCGCTTGCTTCTCCCGCCACGCAGCTCAGATCTCAGCACCCTGTTGGCTTTGGGTACAGACAATACAATGAACCCAGCCACGGACGCCGCTGCCTCTCGCTGTTCGCCCCGCCGCTCGCCCCTCGCCCCTAGCTCGAACAGCCAAAAATGGCCAGTTTTGGCCCCGGCCCTTTCTTGCGCCAGTTTTTGGGCAGTTCTTATGTGCCACGGCGAACGACGTGAGCGGAGCAAAACATCATTGAACGTAGCACCCTGGAACCCCCCGGGTGGCACAGGGGGCTGGATGGGCCATTCGTATAGCAGGGACGGTGCTGGCTCTCGCTTCGCTCGCTGTCCGCCGCTCGCCGCTCGGTCGCTAAGCCAAAAATGGCCAGTTTTGGCCCGTTTCTGGGCCGTTTTGGCCATTTTTGGGCAGTTCTTGCGTGCCGTGGTGAACGACATGAGCAGAGCAAAACGTAAGCCATCTCAGCACCCTGGAACCCCCGGGTGGCACAGGGCTGGATGGGGCGTTCGTATAGCAGGGACGGTGCTGCCTCTCGCTTCGCTCGCTGTCCGCCGCTCGACACTCACTCGCTCAGCCAAAAATGGCTAGTTTTGGCCCGTTTTTGGGCCGTTTTGGCCAGTTTTTGGGCAGTTCTTGCGTGCCGCGGCGAAGGACATGAGCGGAGCAAAACGTCAACCATCTCAGCACCCTGGAACCCCCCGGGTGGCACAGGGCTGGATGGGGCGTTCAGATAGCAGGGACGGTGCTGCCTCGCCGCCGCTGTCCCGCTCGCCTTCGCTCGCTCAGCCAAAATGGCCAGTTTTGGCCCGTTTTTCGCCAATTTTGTCCAGTTTTTTGGGCAGTTCTTGCGCGTCAGCGGCGAACGACGTGAACGGAGGAAAACATCAGCCATCTCAGCACCTGAACCCCGGTGGTACAGGGCTGGATGGGTCGTTCAGATAGCAGGGACGGGTGTTGCCTCTCTCGCTTCGCTGTCCGCCGCCGCCCTTCGCTCGCTCAGCCAAAATGGCCAGTTTTGGCCCGTTTCTGGCCAGTTTTGGCTAGTTTTTGGCAGTTCTTGCGTGCGCGCGCCGAACGACGTGAGCGGAGCAAAACGTCAGCCATCTCAGCACCTGGGAACCCCGGGGTGGCACAGGGCTGGATGGGGCGTTCAGATAGCAGGGACGGTGCTGCCTCGCGCTTTCGCTTATCCGCTTATCCGCCGCCGCTTCGCCCAGCCAAAATGGCCAGTTTTTTGGGCAGTTCTTGCGTGCGTCGTGGTGAACGACGTGAGCGAGCAAAACGTCAGCCATCTCAGCACCCTGGAACCCCCGGTGGCACAGGGCTGGATGGGGCGTTCAGATAGCAGGGACGGTGCTGCCTCTCTCGCTGTTGTCCTGTCCGTCCGCCTTCGCCGCTTCGCTTTCAAAAAATGGCCAGTTTTGGCCAGATTTGGCCAGTTTTTTGGCAGTTCTTGCGTGCGTTGGCGAACGACGTGAGCGGATCAAAAAACGTCAGCCATCTCAGCACCCCTGGAACCCCCGGGGCACAGGGCTGGATGGGGCGTTCAGATAGCAGGGACGGTGCTGCCTCTCGCTTTTTCGCTGTCCGCCTTTTCGTCGCTTCAGTAGCTCAGCCAAAAATGGCCAGTTTTGGCCCGCTTTTTTGGGGCGTTTTTGGCTAGTTTTTGGGCAGTTCTTGCGTGCCGTGGTGAAACGACATGAGCGGAGCAAAACGTCAGCCATCTCAGTACCCTGGAACCCCGGGTGGCACAGGGCTGGATGGGGCGTTCAGATAGCAAGGACGGTGTTGCCTCGCCTCTTATTTCGCTGTCCGTCCGCCGCCCGCTCCTTCGCCCAGCCAAAATGGCCAGTTTTGGTCCGTTTTTGGGCCGTTTTGGCCAGTTTTGGCAGTTCTTATGCGTCGCTGGTGAATGACATGAGCGAAGCAAAACTTCAGCCATCTCAGCACCCTGGAACCCCGAGTGGCACAGGGGCTGGATGGGGCGTTCAGATAGCAGGGACGGTGCTGCCTCTCGCCGCTTTCGCTGTCCGCCGCTCGTCGTTCTGCTTTCTCAGCCAAAATGGCCAGTTTTGGCCCATTTTTTGGCCAATTTTGGCCAGTTTTTGGCAGTTCTTGCGTGCCGGGCGAACGACGTGAGCGGAGCAAAACGTCAGCCATCTCAGCACCCTGACCCCCGGTGGCACAGGGCTGGATGGGGCGTTCAGATAGCTGGGGACGGTGCTGCCTCTCCGCCGCTTCGCTGTCCGCCGCCGCCGCCGCTTCGCTCAGCCAAAAATGACCAGTTTTGGCCCGTTTCTGGGCCGTTTTGGCCAGTTTTTGGGCAGTTCTTGCGTGCCGCGGCGAACGACGTGAGCGGAGCAAAACGTCAGCCATCTCAGCACCCTGGAACCCCCTGGGTGGCACAGGGTTGGATGGGGCGTTCGTATAGCAGGGACGGTGCTGCCTCTCGCTTCGCTCGCTGTCCGCCGCTCGCCGCTCGGTCGCTCAGCCAAAAATGGCCAGTTTTGGCCCGTTTTTGGGCCGTTTTGGCCTGTTTTTGGGCAGTTTTTGCGTGTCGCGGCGAACGACGTGAGCGGAGCAAAACATCAGCCATCTCAGCACCCTGGAACCCCCTAGTTGGCACAGGGCTGCATGGGGCGTTCGTATAGCAGGGACGGTGCTGCCTCTCGCTTCGCTCGCTATCCGCCACTCGCCGCTCGCTTGCTCAGCCAAAAATGGCCAGTTTTGGCCCGTTTTTGGCCAGTTTTGGCCAGTTTTTGGGCAGTTCTTGCTTGCTGTGGCGAACGACATGAGCGGAGCAAAACATCAGCCATCACAGCACCCTGGAACCCCTCGGGTGGCACAGGGCTAGATGGGGCGTTCGTATAGCAGGGACGGTGCTGCCTCTCGCTTCGCTCGCTGTCCGCCGCTCGCCGCTCGCTCGCTCAACCAAAAATGACCAGTTTTGGCCCGTTTCTAGGCCGTTTTGGCCAGTTTTTGGGCAGTTCTTGCGTGCTGCAACGAACGACGTGAGCGAAGCAAAACGTCAGCCAAAAATGGCCAGTTTTGGTCTGTTTTTGGCCTGTTTATGGGTCGTTTTTCCTTTGATTGAAATCTTCTTCTTCCTTGTGTGGCCAACAATGCATTGCTCTGTACTTCTTCGTGCACGAAGGTGTCTTGTCATCGATTGCCTTGTTTGATCGGCCACTTGAGTCTTTGTTGCTCGTGGTTCACGATGGGCTGTCCGATGGGATGATTGTGTCGGCATGTGAGCGGTGATGGATTTGTATGCCACGGTGGGCTACCTGCTTTTGTGCAGTTGACCACCGACGTTGCAAGTCTCTTCAATGGTACTCTGTTCGAACGGAGATGTGTGTGTTGCCTGTACAATCTACCTAGTTCCTTTGGAAATAGACATTGTTTACCTCGCTTATCCACTTCTCATGTCCTATACGAATGAGGAGTGTCGATGTCCGTGCACCTTGTGTGTCTTGGAACGATGTCATGTCTCAGACCTCTCGTCTCGAGTGGCTCCAGTGTTCACGTGAGTGCTCTTGGATGCAGTGGATAAGAATGTACCAGGGGTCTTTGGACTCTTGGCACATGATAAGAATGTACCTCGTCCGGCTCGGACCCTGTCGCACCACGAGGTGCTGTCAACGAGTCGGGTTGTTTGGGAATGCAGCCCCAATCGGGCAGTAAATTCTGTCCAAGGCTAAATATGGGCGAGAGACCGATAGCGAACAAGTACCGCGAGGGAAAGATGAAAAGGACTTTGAAAAGAGAGTCAAAGAGTGCTTGAAATTGCCGGGAGGGAAGCGGATGGGGGCCTGCGATGCACCTTGGACGGATGCGGAACGGCGGTTAGCCGGTCCGAAGCTCGGACGGATCGTTCGTTCGAGGGGATACCATCGATGCGGTCGAGGACATGACGCGCACCATCGGCGTGCCCCGCGGGGTACACGTGCGACCTAGGCATCAACCAGTGGGCTCCCCATCCGACCCGTCTTGAAACACGGACCAAGGAGTCTGACATGCGGCGAAGTCGACAAAAGCGGAAACCCGGAAGGCACAAAGGAAGTTAACGGGCGGGAACCCTCGAGGGGTTGCACCGCCCGCCGACCCGATCTTCTGTGAAGGGTTCGAAGTTGGAGCATGCATGTCGGGGACCGAAAGATGGTGAACTATGCCCGAGCGAGGCGGCCAGAGGAAAGGTTAGCCGATCTTTGCGTCTTTGCGGCGAACGACGGCGGAGCGAGCAAAACGTCACCATCTCGGCACCCACGAAACCCGGGTGGCACAGGGCTGGATGGGGCGTTCGTATAGCAGGGACGGTGCTGCCTCTCGCCGCTTCGCTGTCCACCGCTCGCCGCTCGCTCGCTCAGCCAAAAATGGCCAGTTTTGGCCCATTTTGGCCATTTTTTGGCAGTTCTTGCGTGTCGCGGCGAACGACGTGAACGGAGCAAAACGTCAGCCATCTCAGCACCCTGGAACCCCCCAGGTGGCACAAGGCTGGATGGGGCGTTCATATAGCAGGACGGTGTTGCCTCGCCGCATTCGCTGTCCGCCTTCGTCGCCGCTTCGACCAAAAATGGCCAGTTTTGGCTCGTTTTTGGGTCGTTTTGGCCAGTTTTTGGGCAGTTCTTGCATGCCGCGGCGAACAACGTGAGCGGTGCAAAACGTCAGCCATCTCAGCACCCTGGAACCCTCCGGGTGGCACAGGGCTGGATGGGGCGTTCGTATAGCAGGGACGGTGTAACATCCCTCATTTCTGAATTTTCGTATAAGTTTCTAGTTGTAATGTATGTATCTATTTTAAATTTGATAAAAAGTCAAAGTATAAATCTGAGAACTTATTCATTAGAGTTGGAGGATTTGTTAAAACAAAAATCTGAGGACTTATATGTAAAACCTGAGGTCCTAATCGTAAATATGAAAAATACAAGGACTAAACTGTAAAATGGACAAAAATACAAACCCCACCGTTTAAGCCTCTCTGCCTTCGTTCTTAAGGAAGCAGAGAAGGCAGCTGCGTGGATGATCTGGGAAAGAAAGAAAGAAAGAAAGAAGAAAAAGAAGAAGAAGAAGAAGAAGAAGAAGAAGAAGAAGAAGAAGAAGAAGAAATTAGGGCTTTAAGTTTTCTTGCTCAATCTTCTCAATTGGGGGTCAAAAATTCTCAAAGGCAAGTGTTCTAACCCCATCCTACAGAATATTAGCTTCTGTTCTTTTGTTGGTTCAAAAAGATCTGATAGATTTCCATTTAGAACCGGAAATATCTCTCTTTGGACATAGAACCAAGGATTCTGAATTTTTTCGGTAAACTGACCCCTATATACTGTTCCAGCTGTAACTTTTGGTACGAAAAGCAGATTTAGGCAGGACCTAGTTTGTTTGATAACAGACTCTTATATCTTTCTTTTGACATAGATTTTGAAGATTTTGAATACCGACTACTTACCCAAACATCTATTTCTAATGAGCTAATAGATGCTGTAAAACAGGGGTCAAAAATTTCTGACCTTTCGATACGAAAATACCTCTAAGTTCCTGTTGGAAATTCTAAATTATACTAAACTGACTTCGTCCGAAACTAGACTTGAAAATATTTCTTTTGACATAGAGTTTGAAAATTTTGGAATTCAAATGCCTACCCTATTATCTGTTGAATCCGACCCTATGTATTCTGCAAAACAGTGATTGTGTTTTTGACCTTGTGTTACCAAATCAAAGGTAACTCGTTGGAAATCATGAATCGTACGAAACTTATTTCAACAGAAAATAGATTGATATATCTTTCAACAACAGCTTTCTTAAGGGTATTGGAGCATAATTGATAATCTGAAGTATTTGTTCTATGTGCCACTGGAATTCTGTCAGAAATCGAGCTTCGGTCGATTTCGCGAATTCTGTTTCATTCCTTTGAAAATTGAATTCATCTAACCTTCTTATTTGAATTGAGCTAAATATGATTGCTTGAAATCCCGGTATACCCTTGCTTTCATTTCATTCTAAATCTGAATACATTGGTGAGAAAATTGTTGCTTGCATCGTATTGTCTCGTAAAGGCACATGTACGTTTTGTTGTTCCGCGTGTGCTTCCGATATATGCTACTTATTGATCAAACTGCCCTCTTGTACTCGAGTGTTTGTGGGATTTATGTGGACCTTTGCTAGAAATGGTAAAGGGTATGTGGACCTTTGCCAGAAATGGTAAAGGGTATGTGTTTAGAGCCTACGATGCTCTGCCGGCCCCCTCTGGCTTCACCTAGACGTGGGTGGATGGAGCTCCCAGACGTGGGAGACTTCTGTCTGGTGGTCATTCAGAAATGGATGAATCATATTCTGACTGTGGTCCCACTACACCTTCTGTATGTTTGTTATGATATCCAGAGCTTTGGTTATGTGTTTCTGTTCATGCTTTGGATAAGAATGATATGAATGCAACGTCAAAGACGACGTTTGAAGAGGTGATCAGATCTCCCAAGGACGACAGTACTGTAGCGGCGGTGACGACACTGTAGCAGCGATCAGATCTCCATAGCGTCGGCTTCTCCCCAAGGGCGACGATACTGTAGCAGCAACCATAAATCCCTAGGGTGACGGTACCATAGCGGCGATCTAATATACTGCAGCGGTGGCTTTTCCCAATGGCGTCGTTTCTGTAGCGGCGACCAGAGGGATCAAACATGGCAGCGATGGCCCCTAGGGCTGGCGATGGTGGCGAGAGGGTTGAAACGATGGCAAGGCTCCCTACTGCTACCCCCCAAGTTGCTCTTCCAACATATCTTTTCCCGAGAGAAACTCCTTCGACCAACCAAAGATCGAAGCAGGTCGCGCCTAGATCGCGACGACCTGCTCTCATTTCCAGCGATCCTCGGCCTTGGACTAGCCTCTTCAAGGCTCGGTTGGAAGTCCAGATCTAAGCTTGGAATTCTTTACTCCAGAAGTTCAGGCTGATAAGAAGATTGTTTGTATACTGAGACTGTTGATTCAGCAGAGCTTATTGAGACATGGTCTATGGCGATTATTGTTGGCTATGTGGTAGGTCTCAAAACATCTTATTTCCCACTATCCTCATTTATCAAAACTCGATGGGGAATATCGTCATTTGATCTTCATATCTTTGGAGAACGGATTCTTTGTTTGCAAGCTATACTCGAAGAAGATTTGCAGCGAATCCACGAAGGATTCTGGACTATCCCTGGTCATCCAATGATTTTACGACGTTGGTCTCTCGATGTCCGTTTGGAGTTAGATAGCCTACAGTCTATTCCATTATGGGTATCCTTTCAAGGACTACCTCTACATCTTTGGAGTCGACGTTTTATTGCAAAGTTATGCAGCACTGGGACAGCCACTCTACATCGACAAAGCAACACCAGCTCAGACGAGATTAACATTTGCAACGAGCATGTGTGCTGGTTTCTTCCGATGAAGATCTTCCTAATGAGGTTTTCTATCGTGATCTTGACGGAATACTCGGAAGGTACATGTCTCATATTCCCGGAGGCCACAACGATGTCGTCGTTGCTTATCTTTTGGTCATCCAAATGGAGCTTTTAAAGAAACCCCAAATCCAACCACAAAGGTCTATCGACCACGCCAAGCGCCAAAGCAACAAAGTGATTCTTCTCTAATGGCAGCAGCACCGATGGTGGCAAAAACTATTGAGCATTCCGACTCGCAAGGAAAGCACCGCGGACAGAAGGACAATTCCAAAACTTTTATCTGTACCTATAATGTCGAGCCTTCCACAACAGAGGTTTCCCATGGTACTAGTGGACGGGAGAAACATAAGTCGAACTTCATCTCTTCCAATATCATCGGATCCATCCACACTAGCTCAACGAACTCAGTCCAAGCAAATCTCGCTAGCAAGGATATTATTCCTCAACAAACTCAAAGCCACAACAAACATTGCCAACAAGGATATTCTGTCTCAACAAACTCATGCTCCAACAAACCTCTATAGCCAGATCGCTCCAACAAGTACTATCCAGGATATTGTGATGCAACAATCTTATCGAGCTTCAACAAACCCCGCCAATCAAGACCACATGATTCAAGGTATTTTAAAGTTTAAAAAATCTGCAAGTCAGAGATGAAGTGGATAAATATAGGAATAAAGCCATAAAAGGTAAGGATATTGTGCGGGAGGAAAATACAAAAACCGAAAGATAAGAAAAGGATGGTACAATCCATCCAAAGTCGTAGGATGAATACCTTACTATCTTTTACTAATGAAGATAACATCTTTGGAATGTTCGCATGGACTTAATAAGGAGGAGAAATGTCGGGGAGCTCAATAGAATAATCAAGTCGCCGATGTGATATTGTTATTCTAGTGGAAACAAAAATTAAACAATCGCGCTGTTCAATCTCAAAAAGAATTTAATATGGCGGGACGCAGAACTATTTACCAATGACTCAAATGACACTTTTGGTAGAATATGGGTCTTATGGCATCCTAACTCTATTAATGCTTGGTTTATTTTCATTGATCAATTCATTCATCTTAAGGTAGAGGATAAAAAAGAATGGTGTCAATTCAATTTCACCGGTATATATGCTTCAAACAGTATGCAAGAAAGAAATACTCTTTGGTCCGACCGACTAATATTGTAAATGGCTGTCTCAATGTACCTTGGATTGTTCTTGGAGACTTTAATACTGTTTCGGTACACAAATGAAAACAGGGTGGTAGACAACTTTCGGAAAGCCGACTTCAAAAGTTCAATGATTACATTGACACTGCAGCATTGTTTGATATGAAATCTGTGGGTAATTGGCTCTCCGGAGTAATCAAGGTGCTGCTAAAGAAAAAAAATAATGGCTCGACTTGATAGGTGTTTGATTAATCATGAATGGTTAACAGGTTTACCCAGATTCACTTCTTGAGTATGGTGCTGCTTTGTTTTTCGACCATTCTTTAATGTATATACACGCAGAAAAAGCGACACCAAGAGGCAAGAAACCATTTAGATTCATTAACATGTGGAGTACTCATCCTCAATTTCTTGATGTTATCGATCCGCTTGGAATGTTAATGTGCATGGATCCCCCCCCTACATCTTATGTCAAAAGCTCAAAGCCTGTAAAGTAGCACTAAAGGAGTGGAATACAAATACCTTTGGCAATATTAACACGTGAGTTCAACTTTGCGAGAAAGGAACTAATGTCTATGCAACATGAGCTGCAACTTGACCAAATGATGAAAATATTATCTACAAAGAGGCAGAAGCCAGAAATAACTTCATGCAAGCCTTAAAACAGGAGGAAAGTTTTGCAAAGCGTAAGTCTCGACAACATTGGCTTACGCTTAGGGGATTCCAATACAAAATTTTTCTATGCTTCAATTGCTACTCGAAGGGCTATTAACCGTATCGACAAATGCAGAGACAAAGATGATAATCTTATTGAGAAGTTGGATGAGGTTAAAGCACACACGAGCAATTTTTTTATTCCTTACTCAATCAAGCCGGGAAACCTAATAACATTCATGTGGAGCCAGACTAGAAAACTTGATTTGAAGCTATTTCAATCCTCAATGCCCCAATTATGGATGATGACTAAATTGTATGTGTTGTCTTTAAGTCACCAAAGCACAAAAGCCCAGTCCGGATGGATTTCCAGCCTGAATTTTACCAAACTGCTTGGTCTATTATTGGAAATGATGTGATCAAGGCTTGCCAACATTTTTTCTCTTCAGGTCATATTCTTAGAGAGATGAATTGCACTTTTATTTCCTTAATTCCGAAGAATTCAGGGGCTGATTCACTAGAGAACTATCGACCCATATCATTATGCAACTTTATTTACAAGATCATCTCCAAAGTATTGGCAAATAGAATGCAAAAGGTAATACACACGATCATTAGCCCAAATCGAAATGCTTTCATCAAAAGGAGAAGTATACATCATAACATTTTGCTTGCTAATGACTTGGTCAAAGATTTGCATTCAAAAGCAAGAGGGACAAAAATATGTTTTAAAGTGATTTACTGGAAAGCCTTGATTCAATTAATAGGAAGTTTATCTATAAGATGCTCCTCGATATGAACTTCCCACAAAGAATGGGTTAATTGGATTCAATCTTGCCCTGAAACTCCAAAGTTTTGATACTCTTTAATGGCTCACCAATTGGTTTTTTTTGGGAGCACGAATGGCATCCGACAAGGTGATCCACTCTCTCCGTATCTTTTTTACTATTGCGATGGAAGGACTTAGCTGTATGTTGGAACACGCAGTCTTAAATGGCAGCATTAAGGTACCCATTCTTTGGTTTCATTTCATATATCACATATAACATTTGCAGATGACTTACTTATCTTTCTCCAAAATGAACCAACTTCAGTAAAGAACCCGGCTACTATTATGAATGACTTTGGTATGGTTTTGGACTTCAGTTAAATCATGCGAAAAGTAAAAGTATATATGAGCCCTTACGTTGAGGATAATGTCTTTATTGCACAAACTTTGGGGGGTTAGTGAGGGAAGCTTGCCAGTTCCTTATTTGGGTCTCCCGCTCATATCCTGGCATTCACAAAACCCATTGTCACCTATCTTGCAAAAAAAAAAATAAAGAATAGAATTTCTTCTTGGAAAAATAGGTTTCTATCAAAAGCAGATCTAATTCGAACTCATCATCAGATTCGGTATTGCACTCCTACTCTATATATTGGTGTAATGCATTTCTTCTACTATTTTGGACTTCTCCAAAATATTGAGCGGTTATTAATGAACTCTTCCGGAATGGCACAAATGATAAGGCAATGCATATGGTAAATTGGGATAGCATTTGTAAAAAGAAAAGATGAAGGGGGCTAAACTTGAGAAATACTAGAGATTGGAATCATGCATGTCGGTGCAGCAATTGTGGGATCTTTTTGCAAAACAAATGTTCCTTATGGTCACTTTGGGTATCTGCTAGGTATCTTTCAAAAGAATCAATCTGGGAAATTTCAACAAGAACATACCACTCTGCACTTGGAAAGGAATTTTAAAGGCAAGGAATTGGCTAATCAAACACATTTCCTATGCAATCTCTTGGAACTAGTACTAATATGTGGTACGATCCTTGGGTGAATGGGAAGAGTATATTTCAATTATATGGTGACAGAATTTGAAAAGATCTCGGGGCTCCCAAAGATTGGAAGGTTTCGAGTTCATTGCTAACGGTACACTGGTGTCTCCCTAATCCTATTTCCCAGAAATGTTATCACTTTTGGCCGACTATTATAGCTATTCCAATCACGAACAACTCTTGAGATAAACTTATTTGGCCTCATGACAATGGCAAATTTAGTGCCACATCTGCATGGAATCAAATTAGGCAAAGAAATAACAAGTGGGTCCCAAGCAGTTGGACATGGGATCGGCCAGGGATCACAAAGACATTCCTTATGTACATGGCAGGCCCTTCTCAATAAACTACCTACAATAGACAATATGAAAAAAGAAGAGGTATCTATCATGTTAACCGATGCTCCCTTTGTATGCAACAAGAAGAAAACTGTTGACCACCTTTATTTTGCTTGTGATTATACAAAATGGATATGGAAGGAGATTCTCCAATGATTTGAACTCAATAGACTGCCGCAGAACCAAACTTGCACCAAGAACTAGGCTTAACTCACGCAATGTTTCTCAAGAAAAGGTCCTCTCACACAACTGGCAAAGGTTACTTTCAGGATGCTATTTGGTGGATGTGGAAGGAGAGATGTAACAGAATCTTTAAATGTCAACACACAAACAATGCTCACTATTGAAAGAGATTATTAGAGACTCAAGATCCTGTATGGAGCAAGATCTCAAAAACGACACTTTACCCAAAGAGAAAAATATATTTTTATCAATTTTAATTTTGCTATTAGCTAAAGATCTTGGGAATGATGCCAAATTTTGATATATCTGGATAAACATTTTCTATTTTGATTATAATTAGGAGTTATAGTCTACAACATGTGTAGTCATAACTATCGCATTCGCACTCTATGAGTTACATGGCTTTGTCTATGACTTGTATAGATAAAGCTATTTGTAGAAACTTTACACATAATCAATTTACTTTTACTTACCAAAAAAAAAAGACGACGTTTGAACTTCTGTTCGATATTTGTTATTGATATGCTTCGAACTGGTTCATTCATTGGGATATGTTTCGAAATGTTCCATACGCCATTGATATGCTCCGAGACATTCCATATGCCATTGATAAGCTCCGATTTTGTTTCATGTGTCATTGATATGCTCCAATTACTCTATGCCCCTTCTGTTATGAACCATTTATGTATGATTGAAATGACAATTGCGATTCTGCACCTAATGATATTACGTCTATGAATTCGTATGTTCTGCCTTGCATTTTGAAACTTTATCTCTTTGGAAATTGTCCTCTTTTGACATGGATATGTTAGTCACTTGCTGAGCTCTTTATGCTCACCCCGTTGTTGTATAAATTTTTCAGGATAGCGTATCACTTGCTTAAATGTTAAGATGGGGCCGAGGCAGTAGAAAGTTAGAAGATTTTGGGCAGATCTTTATTAGCATATATGTACTTTGTTGTGTGAGCCACTCTGTATCTAATCAAATGTTGACGATGAATCCAAACTTGTGGATTTTGTGTATGTTAAAGGATCTCTCATGTTTAGGATTTTGGAAAGTTAAGTTAAATTTTTGTAATGACATGACTTATGGTAAACATTGGTTTGGTGACTGCTTAGATTTTCCCACTTGTGAATTTGTACTGGAGTTATTATTTTGATGAGAGGAGTTCAGATTATATGAAATTTCGAGTGATGCGTGGTATGTTTATGAACTGCACAGGGTTTATAAATTGTAGACTATAGAGGTGAAATTTTGTTCTGTATGTTTTCTTAGTGACCTCAAATGTGTGTTTGGATCCTGGATTGATTTGTTTTCTTGAGTTTTAAATATTATGGATATTTTTGAGGGAGCGTGACAGAGGTGGTATCAGAGCATTATTTGAGGATCACTGAAATATTTTTTTTTTTTGGTAAGTAAAAGTAAATTGATTATGTGTAAAGTTTCTACAAATAGCTTTATCTATACAAGTCATAGACAAAGCCATGTAACTCATAGAGTGCGAATGCGATAGTTATGACTACACATGTTGTAGACTATAACTCCTAATTATAATCAAAATAGAAAATGTTTATCCAGATATATCAAAATTTGGCATCATTCCCAAGATCTTTAGCTAATAGCAAAATTAAAATTGATAAAAATATATTTTTCTCTTTGGGTAAAGTGCTCCGTTTTGAGATCTTGCTCCATACAGGATCTTGAGTCTCTAATAATCTCTTTCAATAGCTGAGCATTGTTTGTGTGTTGACATTTAAAGATTCTGTTACATCTCTCCTTCCACATCCACCAAATAGCGATCTGAAAGTAACCTTTGCCGGTTGTGTGAGAGGACCTTTTCTTGAGAAACATTGCATGAGTTCGCCTAGTTCTTGGTGCAAGTTTGGTTATGTAGTCTATTGAGTTCAAATCATTTGGAGAATCTCCTTCCATATCCATTTTGTATAATCACAAGCAAAATAAAGGTGGTCAACAGTTTCTTCTTGTTGCATACAAAGGGAGCATCGGTTAACATGATAGATACCTCTTCTTTTCATATTGTCTATTGTAGGTAGTTTATTGAGAAGGGCCTGCCATGTACATAAGGAATGTCTTTGTGATCCCCTACGATCCCATGTCCAACTCCGCATGGGACCCACTTGTTATTTCTTTGCCTAATTTGATTCCATGCAGATGTGGCACTAAATTTGCCATTGTCATGAGGCCAAATAAGTTTATCTAAGAGTTGTTCGTGATTGGAATAGCTATAATAGTCGGCCAAAGTGATAACATTTCGGGGAAATAGGATTAGGGGACACTGTGCACCGTTAGCAATGAACTTAAACCTTCCAATCTTTGGGAGCCCCGAGATCTTTTCAGATTCTGTCACCATATAATTGAAATATACTCTTCCCATTCACCCCAAGGATCGTACCACATATTAGTACTAATTCGGAAGAGATTGCATAGGAAATGTGTTTGATTAGCCAATTCCTTGCCTTTAAAATTCCTTTCCAAGTCTGCAGAGTGGTATGTTCTTGTTGAAATTTCCCAGATTGATTCTTTTGAAAGATACCTAGCAGAAACCCAAAGTGACCATAAGGAACATTTGTTTTGCAAAAGATCCCACAATTTGCTGCACTGGACATGCTTGATTCCAATCTCTAGTATTTCTCAAGTTTAGCCCCCCCCTTCATCTTTTTGGTTTACAAATGCTATCCCAATTTACCATATGCATTGCCTTATCATTTGTGCCATTCCGAAGAAGTTCATTAATAACTGTTCAATATCTTGGAGAAGTCCAACAGGTAGAAGAAATGCATTACACCAATATATAGAGTAGGAGTGCAATACTTAAACGGATGAGTTCGAGTCAATCCGCTTTTGATAGAAACCTATTTTTCCAAGAAGAAATTCTATTTTTTTTTTTTTGCAAGATAGGTTGACAGTGGGTTTTGTGAATGCCTGTGGATATGAGCGGGGGAGACCCAAATAAGGAACTGGCAAGCTTCCCTCACTAACCCCAAAGTTTGTGCAATAAAGACATTATCCTC
The DNA here is from genome assembly GCA_900464855.2 of Musa schizocarpa. Classification (NCBI taxonomy): domain Eukaryota; kingdom Viridiplantae; phylum Streptophyta; class Magnoliopsida; order Zingiberales; family Musaceae; genus Musa; species Musa schizocarpa. Next base: position 10,626,879 of record LS990916.1, on the reverse strand, counting down.
AACGTAAGGGCTCATATATACTTTACTTTTCGCATGATTTAATCAAGTCTAGAAACCATACCAAAGTCATTCATAATAGTAGCCAGGTTCTTTTTTGAAGTTGGTTCATTTTGGAGAAAGATAAGTAAGTCATCTGCAAATGTTATATGTGATATATGAACGTAACCAAAGAATGGGTACCTTAATGCTGCCATTTAAGACTGCGTGTTCCAACATACAGCTAAGTCCTTCCATCATAATAGTAAAAAAGACGGAGAGAGTGGATCACCATGTGGGATGCCATTAGGTGCTCCCAAAAAAAACCAATTGGTGAGCCATTAAAGAGTATCGAAAACTTTGGAGTTTCGTGCAAGATTGAATCCAATTAACCCATTGTGGGAAGTTCATATCGAGGAGCATCTTATAGATAAACTTCCTATTAACTGAATCAAGGCTTTCCGTAGAATCAGCTTTAAAAAACATATTTTGTCCCTCTTGCTTTTGAATGCAAATCTTTGACCAAGTCATTAGCAAGCAAAATGTTATGATGTATACTTCTCCCTTTGATGAAAGCAGCTTGGTTTGGGCTAATGATCTTATGTATTACCTTTTGCATTCTATTTGCCAATACTTTGGAGATGATCTTGTAAATAAAGTTGCATAATGATATGGGTCGATAGTTCTCTAGTGAATCATTTTGATTCTTCGGAATTAAGGAAATAAAAGTGCAATTCATCTCTAAGAATATGACCTGAAGAGAAAAAATGTTGGCAAGCCTTGATCACATCATTTCCAATAATAGACCAAGCAGTTTGGTAAAATTCATTTGGAAATCCATCCGGACTGGGCTTTTGTGCTTTGGTGACTTAAAGACAACACATACAATTTCGTCATCGTAATTGGGGCATTGAGGATTGAAATAGCTTCTGAATCAAGTTTTCTAGTGGCTCCACATGAATGTTATTAGGTTTCCCAGCTTGATTGAGTAAGGAATAAAAAAATTGCTCTCGTGTGTGCTTTTAACCTCATCCAACTTCTCAATAAGATTATCATCTTTGTCTCTGCATTTCTCGATACGGTTAATAGCCCTTCGAGTAGCAATTGAAGCATAGAAAAATTTTGTATTGGAATCCCCTAGCGTGAAGCCAATGTTGTCGAGACTTCTGCTTTGCAAAACTTTCCTCCTGTTTTAAGGCTTGCATGAAGTTATTTCTGGCTTCCGCCTCTTTGTAGATAATATTTTCATCATTTGGTGAAGTTGCAGCTCATGTTGCAAAGACATTAGTTCCTTTTTCGCAAAGTTGAACTCGGTGTTAATATTGCCAAAGGTATTTGTATTCCACTCCTTTAGTGCTGCTTTTACGTGCTTTGAGCTTTTGACATAAGATGGGGGGGGGGGATCCATGCACATTAACATTCCAAGCAGATCCGATAACATCAAGAAATTGAGGATGAGTACTCCACATGTTAAAGAATCTAAATGGTTTCTTGCCTCTTGGTGTCGCTTTTTTCTGCGTGTATATACATTAAAGAATGGTCGAAAACAAAGGAGCACCATACTCAAGAAGTGAATCTGGGTAAACCGTTAACCATTCATGATTAATCAAACACCTATCAAGTCGAGCCATTATTTTTCTGTTAGCAGCACCTTGATTACTCCAGGAGAGCCAATTACCCCACAGATTTCATATCAAACAATGCTGCAGTGTCAATGTAATCATTGAACTTTTGAAGCTGGCTTTCTCGAAAGTTGTCTACTACCCCGTTTTTCATTTGTGTACCGAACAGTATTAAAGTCTCCAACAACAATCCAAGGTACATTGAGACAGCCATTTACAATATTAGTCGGTCGGACCAAAGAGTATTTCTTTCTTGCATACTTCGTTTGAAGCATATATACCGTTGAAATTGAATTGATGACCATTCTTTTTTATCCTCTACCTTAAGATGAATGAATTGATCAAGAGCAGAAATAAACCAAGCATTAATAGAGTTAGGATGCCATAAGACCCATATTCTACCAAAAGTGTCATTTGAGTCATTGGTAAACAGTTCTGCGTCCTACCATATTAAATTCTTTTTTTGAGCTTGAACGCGCGATTGTTTAATTTTTGTTTCCACTAGAATAACAATATCACATGCAGACTTGATTATTCTATTGAGCTCCGACATTTCTCCGGCTTATTAAGTCCGCGAACATTCCAAAGACATGTTATCTTCATTAGTAAAAGATAGTAAGGTATTCATCCACGACTTTGGATGGATTGTACCATCCTTTTTCTTATCTTCGGTTTTGTATTTTCCTCCCGCGACAATATCCTTACCTTTTTATGGCTTTATTCCTATATTTATCCACTTCATCTACAGCTTTGCAGATTTTTAAACTTTTAAAATACCTTGAATCATGTGGTCTTGATTGGCGGGGTTTGTTGAAGCTCGATAAGATTGTTGCATCACAATATCCTGGATAGTACTTGTTGGAGCGACCGGCTATAGAGGTTTGTTGGAGCATGAGTTTGTTGAGACAGAATATCCTTGTTGGCAATGTTTGTTGTGGCCTTCGAGTTTGTTGAGGAATAATATCCTTGCTAGCGAGATTTGCTTGGACCCGAGTTCGTTGAGCTAGTGTGGATGGATCCGATGATATTGGAAGAGATGAAGTTTCGACTTATGTTTCTCCCGGTCCACTAGTACCATGGGAAACCTCTGTTGTGGAAGGCTCGACATTATAGGTACAGATAAAGTTTTGGAATTGTCCTTCTGTCCCTTGGTGCTTTTCTTTGGCGAAGTCGGAATGCTCAATAGTTTTTGCCACCATCGGTCTTTGCCGCCATTAGAGAAGAATCACTTTGTTCGAGGCGCTTTGACGTGGTCGATAGACCTTTGTGGTTGGATTTGGGGTTTGCCGACAAGCTCCATTTGGATGACCAAAAGATAAGCAACGCCGACATCGTTGTGGCTTCCGGGAATATGAGACATGTACCTTCCGAAAGTGTTCCCGCCAAGATCACGATAGAAAACCTCATTAGGAAGATCTTCATTGGAAGAAACCAAAGCACACATGCTCGTGCAAATGCTAATCTCGCCCCGAATTTCTTTGTTGCTTTGTCGATGTAGAGTGGTTGTCCCCAGTGCTGCATAACTTTGCAATAAAACGTCGACTCAAAGATGTAGAGGCAGTCCTTGAAAGGATACCCATAATAGAATAGACCGAGGCTATCTAACTCCAAACGGACATCGAGACCAACGTCAGAGAATCATTGGATGACCGCGGATAGTCCGTAATCCTTCGAGGATTCGCTGTAAATCTTCTTCGAGTATAGCTTGCAAACAAAGAATCCGTTCTCCAAAGATATGAAGATCAAATGACGATATTCCCCATCGAAGTTTTGATAAATGAGGATAGTGGGAAATAAGATGTTTTGAGACCTACCACATAGCCAACAACGCCATAGACCATGTCTCAATAAGCTCTTTGAATCAACAGATCAGATATACAATCTTCTTATCACCTGAACTTCGGATTAAAGAATTCCAAGCTTAGATCTGGACTTCCAACCGGAGCCTTGAAGAGGCTAGTCCAAGGCCGAGGATCGCTGGAAATGAGAGCAGTCGTCGCGATCTAGAGCGACCGCTTCGATCTTTGGTTGGTCGAAGGAGTTTTCTCTCGAAAAGATATGTTGGAAGAGCAACTGGGGGGTAGCGGTAGGGGAGCCTTGCCATCGTTTCAACCCTCTCGCCACCATCGCCAGCCCCTAGGGGCCATCGCTGCCATGTTTGATCCCTCCGGTCGCCGCTACGTAAAACGACGCCATTGGAAAAAGCCACCGCTGCAGTATATTAGATCGCCGCTATGGTACCGTCACCCTAGGGATTTATGGTTGCTGCTACAGTATCGCCGCCCTTTGGGGAGAAGCCGACGCCACGGAGATCGATCGCTGCTACGATGTCGCCGCCGCCGCTTCGATCTTGTCGTCCTTGGGAGATCTCGATCACCTCTACAGTGTCGCCGCCCTTCGCCGTGGGAGAAAGCCGACGCTGCAGGAGTTAGATCGCCTTTAGGGGAGATATGGTTGTCTTCTGATCGCCGCCCTAGATCTGGGCCGCCGCCTTCTGAAGCGTCGCCCTTTGGGAGATCGATCACCGCTGATCTGTCGCCGCCCGCCGCCCGTGGGGAGAAAGCTAACGATGCAGGAGTCAGATCGTCCTAGGGAGATCTGGTCGCCGCTATAGTACCGTCGCCCTAGATCTGGTCGCCGCTACAGTATCGCCGCCGCCGCTACAGTATCGTCGCCCTAGGATGGGTGCGATCATACCAGCACTATCACTGAAATATTTGATATGTTGACGTGCAAAATATATTGAGATCCAGTGATAATGATTGGTGGAAATTTTCTTTGATGCATTTTAGGAATCTAGGATGATGAGGACATATGGTCCTCCTATTTCATTTGTTTCTGATTAATTAAGGGGGATGAAAGGGTTGATCGAGGATACAAAATCAGAGTAGCGCGATGAAAACATGGTGAACCAAATTTCATTGGTGGTAGAAAAACGGATGATGCAAACAGAGAAGATATTTGATGTACAAAATTGTTCTAATGATCGAAAGAATTCTTTTGCCACCTTATATTGGAAGTAGAGGCTAATCATTAATGGCAACAAAGAAAATTATTTTTGGAGATCCGTGTTACGAATGTTAAGGACAAGTTTACCAATAAAAATATGATTGGAAATGAATCACAAAGTAATAACAAGAGTGTCAAGACATTTGGATTTGAAAAGGAAAGTCATCGCAAAAGACTCAATCATATGTGAATTGTAAGTTAAGTTATGAAACATGTTTGTGTTTTCGGGTGACTGGAGCCTATTTTGTTTGTGGAAAGTTGGATCATCAAATAAAAGATTGCCCTGTGAGGAAGAAGAAAGAGCCACTGTCTTCTAGACCCTCAGCCCATGCTAGAGTGTACGCTATCACTGAACAAGATTCTAAAGCTTCTAAATCCGTGGTTGAAGGTATTCTTCATGTTTCTAAGAGAAATGCAAAAGTTTTGTTTGATCCCGGCTCCAACTTATCTTTTGTTTCACAATACTTTGCTTGTCACTTGGATATTCTACCTAGACCCCAGGATTATATGTTATATGTAACAACTGCTGTTGGAGATTCATTGACAACAAACTTGGTTTACCCGTCTTGTTTGATTTCTATTGGAGAACACGAATTCCTCGCTGATTTGATTCTCCTAGAGATCCAGGGTTTTGATGTTATACTTGGCATGGATTGGTTATCTTCTCATCACGCTAGTATTGATTGTTACAAAAAAATAATTACTTTCTGCATACCAAATCAGCCTATATTTTTCTTTGAGGGCACTAGGCATGATTTGCCTCCTTGGTTGATATCAGCACTTCAAGCTTATCGTCTTATGCAGAAAGGTTGTTTTTGTTATATGGTGTGTGTAAAGGAGCATTCAAATCAGGAAACCCACCTAGATGAAATTTCTATGGTCAAAGAATTTTCTGATGTATTCCCAGATGACTTGCCTGGTTAACCTCTAGATAGAGAGGGTGAATTTGCTATTGATCTGGTCCCCAGTACAACCCCAATATCTAAGCCTCCCTACAGAATGACACCACTCGAGCTAGAGGAATTAAAGAAGCAACTACAAGAATTATTAGATAAGGGTTTCATATGACCCAGTGTATCTCCATGGGGTGCTCTGGTACTATTAGTGAAGAAGAAGGATGGAACATTGAGGCTTTGTATTGATTATAGACAGTTGAATCAGGTGACCATCAAAAACAAGTATCCCATACCTAGAATTGACGATTTGTTTGATCAACTGCAGGGTGCACAAGTATTCTCTAAGATTCACTTGAGGTCAGGTTACTATTAGTTGAAGATTAAGGAGGAGGATATTTCAAAAACAGCTTTCAGAACTCGATATGGTCATTATGAATTCTTGGTGATGCCTTTTAGTTTGACAAACGCCCCTGCAGCCTTATGGAACTAATGAATAGGATATTTCAACCGCTCTTGGATATCTGTGTAATTGTATTTATTGATGACATATTGGTGTATTCAAGGAGTAATCAGGAGCATGAGGAACACTTGAGAAATGTATTGTCCATGCTAAGAGAAAAGAAGTTGTATGCAAAGTTCAGCAAATGTGAATTTTGGTTGAATGAAGTTGCTATCTTAGGCCATGTGATTTCAGGGAAGGGTATATCTGTTGATCCAAGGAAAATAGAAGCTGTAGATGAATGGGAAGTACCAACAAATGTAACATAAGTTAGAAGCTTCTTGGGCATGGCAGGTTATTACAAGAGATTTGTGGAGGGATTTTCTCGAATCGCTCAACCTCTCACCAAACTCACTAAGAAGAATATAAAATTTGTATGGGGTGATGATTGTGAGCAAAGTTTTCAAGAGTTAAAAAGAAGATTGACGAGTGCCCCTATTCTCACTATTCCAAGTGGTAGTGATGAGTTTGTAGTTTATACTAATGCTTCAAGGAAGGGCTTAAGATGTGTTTTGATGCAGGAAGGGAGAGTAATTGCTTATGCTTCTAGGCAACTTAAAGGTTATGAATTGAATTATCCAACTCATGACTTGGAATTGGCAGCAATTATTTTTGCTCTAAAGATTTGGAGACATAATTTGTATGGTCGACAATTTGAAATCTTCACTGATCACAAGAGTTTAAAATATATTTTCACTCAGAAAGAGTTAAATATAAGACAGCGAAGATGGATAGAACTTCTGAAGGATTATGATTGTGCCATCCGTTATCACCCAGGCAAAGCCAATGTTGTAGCTGATGCACTTAGTAGGAAATCTACAAGTTTTATGGCTAGTCTGGTCGTGAAGCAATGGAAGTTGTTAGAAGAAAATTTTGATGTGAAAGCTTTGAGGAAAGAGCAAGACTCGATGATATTGATGGCCTCCATTCGAGTGCAATCTGATCTTATTCAACAAATTAAGGAAGGACAATTACGAGATTCACGTTTAATCTACTTGAGGAATGAAGTAAAAAGGGGATTGATGCCAAAATTTCAAGTTTCAAAGGATGGCCTATTGAGATTTGGGGAAAGGGTATGTGTGCCAAATGAGCCAAATATCAAGAGTCAAATCCTAGAGGAGAGTCATACTTCAAAGTACGACATGCATCCAGGGAGCACTAAGATGTATAGGGATATCCAAAGTCATTATTGGTGGGAAGGCATGAAGAAGGAAATTGCAATGTATGTTTCAAAATGTTTGACTTGTCAGCAAATCAAAGTAGAACACCAAAGACCTGGAGGGTTGTTGCAACCTTTAGATATTCCTGAATGGAAATGGGAATGAATTACCATGGATTTTGTTTCGGGACTACCTAGAACCAAAATCTGCGCATTTCCTACCAATTAATATGACTTATTCGCTTGACAGACTTGCAGATTTATATGTCAATGAAATAGTAAGACTTCATGGTATTCCAAAGGAGATTATCTCTGATAGAGACTCCAGATTTCTCTCTTGATTCTGGAGAAGATTACAGGAATCTATGGGCACTAAAGTTAAGTTTTAGTACTGCAGATCATCCTCGGGCCGATGCTCGGTCGGAAAGAACAATTCAAACACTTGAGGATCTGCTTAGAGCCTATGTTATGGATTGGAAGGATGAATGGGATAAAGATATTTCACTTATTGAGTTCACTTATAATAATAGTTATCATTCAAGTATTCAAATGGCTCCATACGAAGCTTTATATGGTATGAAAGTGCATAACACCTATATGTTGGGAGGAAGTTGGTGAAAGCTATTAGCATCGGACAAAGTACAAGAAACTACCGAGAAAAATTCAAGTTATAAGGAAAAGGTTAAAACTACTCAGAGTTGTCAAAAGAGTTATGCCCGACAATAGAAGGCGAGACATTGAGTTTGAAATCAGAGATTTTGTATTATTAAAAGTCTCCCCTTCCAAAGGCATTATAAGGTTTGGGAAGAAAGGAAAGTTAAGCCCAAGATTTATTGGACCTTTTGAGGTTCTTGAGAGGGTTGGTTTCGTAAACTACAGGATTGCCTTGCCACCAGCATTGTGCCATGTTCATGATATATTTCATGTCTCGATGATTAGGAAATATATATATGACCCTTCTCACATCATTAAGTATGAGCTGGTGGAGATCGATAAAGATTTATCTTATGTGGAAGAGCCTATTCAGATTGTTGACAAGAAAGAAAAAGTCCTAAGGAATCGGGTCATCCCACTGGTTCAAGTAATTTGGAGACATCATTCTGGAGAGGAAACAACTTGGGAGCTAGAGGAGGAAATGACAAAGGTGTACCCCCGTCTTTTCATCGATAGAGGTACGATAAATTTAGAGGACTAAATTTTTCTTTTAAGGGGGGGAGAGTGTAACATCCCTCATTTCTGAATTTTCGTATAAGTTTCTAGTTGTAATGTATGTATCTATTTTAAATTTGATAAAAAGTCAAAGTATGAATCTGAGAACTTATTCATAAGAGTTGGAGGATTTGTTAAAACAAAAATCTGAGGACCTAATCGTAAATATGATAAATACAAGGACTAAACTGTAAAATGGACAAAAAATACAAACCCCACCGTTTAAGCCTCTCTGCCTTCGTTCTTAAGGAAGCAGAGAAGGCAGCTGCGTGGATGATCTGGGAAAGAAAGAAAGAAAGAAAGAAGAAGAAGAAGAAGAAGAAGAAGAAGAAGAAGAAGAAGAAGAAGAAGAAGAAGAAGAAGAAGAAGAAGAAGAAGAAGAAATTGGGGCTTTAAGTTTTCTTGCTCAATCTTCTCAATTGGGGGTCAAAAATTCTCAAAGGCAAGTGTTCTAACCCCATCCTACAGAATATTAGCTTCTGTTCTTTTGTTGATTAAAAAATATCTGAAAGATTTCCATTTAGAACCGGAAATATCTCTCTTTGGACATAGAACCAAGGATTCTGAATTTTTTCGGTAAACTGACCCCTATATACTGTTCCAGCTATAACTTTTGGTACGAAAAGCAGATTTAGGCAGGACCTAGTTTGTTTGAAAACAGACTCTTATATCTTTCTTTTGACACAGATTTTGAAGATTTTGAATACCGCCTACTTACCCAAACATCTGTTTCTAATGAGCCAATAGATGCTGTAAAACAGGGGTCAAAAATTTCTGACCTTTTGATACTAAAATACCTCTAAGTTCCTGTTGGAAATTCTAAATTATACCAAACTGACTTCTCCGAAACTAGACTTGAAAACCTTTCTTTTGACATATAGATTGAAAATTTTGGAATTCAAATGCCTACCCTATTATCTGTTGAATCCGACCCTATGTATTCTGCAAAACAGTGATTGTGTTTTTGACCTTGTGTTACCAAATCAAAGGTAACTCCTTGTTGGAAACCATGATTCATACAAAACTTGTTTCAACAGAAAACAGATTGATATATCTTTCAACAACAGCTTTCTTAAGGGTATTGGAGCATAATTGATAATCTGAAGTATTTGTTCTATGTGCCACAGGAATTCTGTCAGAAATCGAGCTTCGGTCGATTTCGCGTATTCTGTTTCATTCCTTTGAAAATTGAATTCATCTAACCATCTTATTTGAATTGAGCTAAATATGATTGCTTGGAATCCCAGTATACCCTTGCTTTCATTTCATTCTAAATCTGAATACATTGGTGAGAAAATTGTTGCTTGCATCGTATTGTCTCGTAAAGGCACATGTACGTTTTGTTGTTCCGCGTGTGCTTCCGATATATGCTCCTTATTGATCAAACTGCCCTCTTGTACTCTGGTGTTTGTGGGATTTATGTGGACCTTTGCTAGAAATGGTAAAGGGTATGTGGACCTTTGCCAGAAATGGTAAAGGGTATGTGTTTAGAGCCTGCGATGCTCTGCCGGCCCCCTCTGGCTTCACCTAGACGTGGGTGGATGGAGCTTCCAGACGTGGGAGACTTATGTCTGGTGGTCATTCAGAAATGGATGAATCACATTCTGACTGTGGTCCCACTACACCTTCTGTATGTTTGTTATGATATCCAGAGCTTTGGTTATGTGTTTCTGTTCATGCTTTGGATAAGAATGATATGAATGCAACGTCAAAGACGACGTTTGAGCTTCTGTTCGGTATTTGTTATTGATATGCTTCGATCTGGTTCATTCATTGTGATATGTTTCGAAATGTTCCATACGCCATTGATATGCTCCGAGACATTCCATATGCCATTGATAAGCTCCGATTTTGTTTCATGTGTCATTGATATGCTCCAATTACTCTATGCCCCTTCTGTTATGAACCAATTATGTATGATTGAAATGACAATTGCGATTCTGCACCTAATGATATTACGTCTATGAATTCGTATGTTCTGCCTTGCATTTTGAAACTTTATCTCTTTGGAAATTGTCCTCTTTTGACATGGATATGTTAGTCACTTGCTGAGCTCTTTATCCTCACCCCGTTGTTGTATAAATTTTTCAGGATAGCGTATCGCTTGCTTAAATGTTAAGATGGGGCCGAGGCAGTAGAAAGTTAGAAGATTTTGGGCAGATCTTTATTAGCATATATGTACTTTGTTGTGTGAGCCACTCTGTATCTAATCAAATGTTGACGATGAATCCAAACTTGTGGATTTTGTGTATGTTAAAGGATCTCTCATGTTTAGGATTTTGGAAAGTTAAGTTAAATTTTTGTAATGACATGACTTATGGTAAACATTGGTTTGGTGACTGCTTAGATTTCCCCACTTGTGAATTTGTACTGGAGTTATTATTTTGATGAGAGGAGTTCAGATCGTATGAAATTTCGAGTGATGCGTGGTATGTTTATGAACTGCACAGGGTTTATAAATTGTAGACTATAGAGGTGAAATTTTGTTCTGTATGTTTTCTTAGTGACCTCAAATGTGTGTTTGGATCCTGGATTGATTTGTTTTATTGAGTTTTAAATATTATGGATATTTTTGAGGGAGCGTGACAGAGGTGGTATCAGAGCATTGTTTGAGGATCACTGAAATATTTGATATGATGACGTGCAAAATATATTGAGGTCCAGTGATAATGATTGGTGGAAATTTTCTTTGATGCATTTTAGGAATCTAGGATGATGAGGATATATGGTCCTCCTATTTCATTTGTTTCTGATTAATTAAGGGGGATGAAAGGGTTGATCGAGGATACAAAACCAGAGTAGCGCGATGAAAACATGGTGAACCAAATTTCATTGGTGGTAGAAAAACGGATGATGCAAACAGAGAAGATATTTGATGTACAAAATTGTTCTAATGATCGAAAGAATTCTTTTGCCACCTTATATTGGAAGTAGAGGCTGATCATTAATGGCAACAAAGAAAATTTTTTTGGAGATCAGTGTTACGAATGTTAAGGACAAGTTTACCAATAAAAATATGATTGGAAATGAATCAGAAAGTAATAACAAGAGTGTCAAGACATTTGGATTTGAAAAGGAAAGTCATCGCAAAAGACTCAATCATATGTGAATTGCAAGTTAAGTTATGAAACATGTTTGTGTTTTCGGGTGACTGGAGCCTATTTTGTTTGTGAAAAGTTGGATCATCAAATAAAAGATTGCCCTGTGAGGAAGAAGAAAGAGCCACTGTCTTCTAGACCCTCAGCCCATGCTAGAGTGTACGCTATCACTGAACAAGATTCTAAAGCTTCTAAATCCGTGGTTGAAGGTGTTCTTCATGTTTCTAAGAGAAATGCAAAAGTTTTGTTTGATCCCGGCTCCAACTTATCTTTTGTTTCACAATACTTTGCTTGTCACTTGGATATTCTACCTAGACCCCTGGATTATATGTTATATGTAACAACTGCTGTTGGAGATTCATTGATAACAAACTTGGTTTACCCGTCTTGTTTGATTTCTATTGGAGAACACGAATTCCTCGCTGATTTGATTCTCCTAGAGATCCAGGGTTTTGATGTTATACTTGGCATGGATTGTTATCTTCTCATCACGCTAGTATTGATTGTTACAAAAAAATAATTACTTTCTGCATACCAGATCAGCTTATATTTTTCTTTGAGGGCATTAGGCATGATTTGCCTCCTTGCTTGATATCAGCACTTCAAGCTTATCATCTTATGCAAAAAGGTTGTTTTTGTTATATGGTGTGTGTAAAGTAGCATTCAAATCAGGAAACCCACCTAGATGAAATTTCAGTGGTCAAAGAATTTCCTGATGTATTCCCAGATGACTTGCCTGGTTTACCTCTAGATAGAGAGGGTGAATTTGCTATTGATCTGGTCCCCAATACAACCCCAATATCTAAGCCTCTCTACAGAATGGCACCACTCGTGCTAGAGGAATTAAAGAAGCAACTACAAGAATTATTAGATAAGGGTTTCATACGACCCAGTGTATCTCCATGGGGTGCTCCGGTACTATTAGTGAAGAAGAAGGATGGAACATTGAGGCTTTGTATTGATTATAGACAATTGAATCAGGTGACCATCAAAAACAAGTATCCCGTACCTAGAATTGACGATTTGTTTGATCAACTGCAGGGTGCACAAGTATTCTCTAAGATTGACTTGAGGTTAGGTTACTATCAGTTGAAGATCAAGGAGGAGGATATTTCAAAAACAGCTTTCAGAACTCGATATGGTCATTATGAATTCTTGGTGATGCCTTTTAGTTTGACAAACGCCCCTGCAGCCTTTATGGAACTAATGAATAGGATATTTCAACCGCTCTTGAATATCTGTGTAATTGTATTTATTGATGACATATTGGTGTATTCAAGGAGTAATCAGGAACATGAGGAACACTTGAGAAATGTATTGTCCATTCTAAGAGAAAAGAAGTTTTTTTTTTGGTAAGTAAAAGTAAATTGATTATGTGTAATGTTTCTACAAATAGCTTTATCTATACAAGTCATAGACAAAGCCATGTAACTCATAGAGTGCGAATGCGATAGTTATGACTACACATGTTGTAGACTATAACTCCTAATTATAATCAAAATAGAAAATGTTTTTTTTTTTGGTAAGTAAAAGTAAATTGATTATGTGTAAAGTTTCTACAAATAGCTTTATCTATACAAGTCATAGACAAAGCCATGTAACTCATAGAGTGCGAATGCGATAGTTATGACTACACATGTTGTAGACTATAACTCCTAATTATAATCAAAATAGAAAATGTTTATCCAGATATATCAAAATTTGGCATCATTCCCAAGATCTTTAGCTAATAGCAAAATTAAAATTGATAAAAATATATTTTTCTCTTTGGGTAAAGTGCTCCGTTTTGAGATCTTGCTCCATACAGGATCTTGAGTCTCTAATAATCTCTTTCAATAGCTGAGCATTGTTTGTGTGTTGACATTTAAAGATTCTGTTACATCTCTCCTTCCACATCCACCAAATAGCATCTGAAAGTAACCTTTGCCGTTTGTGTGAGAGGACCTTTTCTTGAGAAACATTGCATGAGTTAGCCTAGTTCTTGGTGCAAGTTTGGTTATGACAGTCTATTGAGTTCAAATCATTTGGAGAATCTCCTTCCATATCCATTTTGTATAATCACAAGCAAAATAAAGGTGGTCAACAGTTTCTTCTTCTTGTTGCATACAAAGGGAGCATCGGTTAACATGATAGATACCTCTTCTTTTCATATTGTCTATTGTAGGTAGTTTATTGAGAAGGGCCTGCCATGTACATATGGAATGTCTTTGTGATCCCTATTGATCCCATGTCCAACTGCATGGGACCCACTTGTTATTTCTTTGCCTAATTTGATTCCATGCAGATGTGGCACTAAATTTGCCATTGTCATGAGGCCAAATAAGTTTATCTCAAGAGTTGTTCGTGATTGGAATAGCTATAATAGTCGGCCAAAGTGATAACATTTGGGGAAATAGGATTAGGGAGACACTAGGTACAGTTAGCAATGAACTCGTAAACCTTCCAATCTTTGGGAGCCCCGAGATCTTTTCGTAGATTACGTCACCATATAATTGAAATATACTCTTCCCATTCACCCAAGGATCGTACCACATATTAGTACTAATTCCGAAGAGATTGCATAGGAAATGTGTTTGATTAGCCAATTCCTTGCCTTTAAAATTCCTTTCCAAGTCAGCAGAGTGGTATGTTCTTGTTGAAATTTCCCAGATTGATTCTTTTGAAAGATACCTAGCAGAAACCCAAAGTGACCATAAGGAACATTTGTTTTTTGCAAGATCCCACAATTGCTGCACTGGACATGCTTGATTCCAATCTCTAGTATTTCTCAAGTTTAGCCCCCCTTCATCTTCTCGGGTTTGCAAATGCTATCCCAATTTACCATATGCATTGCCTTATCATTTGTGCCATTCAGGAAGAAGTTCATTAATAACCGTTCAATATCTTGGAGAAGTCCAAGCAGGTAGAAGAAATGCATTACCCCAATATATAGAGTAGGAGTGCAATACAAGAACGGATGAGTTCGAAGTCGTCATCTGCTTTTGATAGAAACCTATTTTTCCAAGAAGAAATTCTATTCTTTATTTTTTTTTTTGCAAGATAGGGTGACGGTGGGTTTTTTGTGAATGCTGTGGATATGAGCTGGGAGACCAAATAAGGAACGGCAAGCTTCCCTCACTAACCCCAAAGTTTGTGCAATAAAGACATTATCCTCAACGTAAGGGCTCATATATACTTTACTTTTCGCATGATTTAATCAAGTCCGAAAACCATACCAAAGTCATTCATAATAGTAGCGGGTTCTTTTCAAGTTGGTTCATTTTGGAGAAAGATAAGTAAGTCATCTGCAAATGTTATATGTGATATATGAACAGAACCAAAGAATGGGTACCTTAATGCTGCCATTTAAGACTGCGTGTTCCAACATACAACTAAGTCCTTCCATCGCAATAGTAAAAAGATAATGGAGAGAGTGGATCACCTTGTCGGATGCCATTCGTGCTCCCAAAAAAAAACCAATTGGTGAGCCATTAAAGAGTATCGAAAACTTTGGAGTTTCGGGCAAGATTGAATCCAATTAACCCATTGCTGGGAAGTTCATATCGAGGAGCATCTTATAGATAAACTTCCTATTAACTGAATCGAAGGCTTTCCAGTAAATCAGCTTTTAAAACATATTTTGTCCCTCTTGCTTTTGAATGCAAATCTTTGACCAAGTCATTAGCAAGCAAAATGTTATGATGTATACTTCTCCCTTTGATGAAAGCAGCTTGGTTTGGGCTAATGATCTTGTGTATTACCTTTTGCATTCTATTTGCCAATACTTTGGAGATGATCTTGTAAATAAAGTTGCATAATGATATGGGTCGATAGTTCTCTAGTGAATCAGCCCTGCATTCTTCGGAATTAAGGAAATAAAAGTGCAATTCATCTCTAAGAATATGACCTGAAGAAAAAAAATGTTGGCAAGCCTTGATCACATCATTTCCAATAATAGACCAAGCGGTTTGGTAAAATTCATTTGGAAATCCATCCGGACGGGCTTTTGTGCTTTGGTGACTTAAAGACAACACATACAATTTTCATCATCCGTAATTGGGGCATTGAGGATTGAAATAGCTTCTGAATCAAGTTTTCTAGTCGGCTCCACATGAATGTTATTAGGTTTCCCAGCTTGATTGAGTAAGGAATAAAAAATTGCTCTGTGTGTGCTTTAACCTCATCCAACTTCTCAATAAGATTATCATCTTTGTCTCTGCATTTGTCGATACTGGTTAATAGCCCTTCGAGTAGCAATTGAAGCATAGAAAAAATTTTGTATTGGAATCCCCTAAGCGTAAGCCAATGTTGTCGAGACTTACGCTTTTGCAAAACTTTCCTCCCTGTTTTAAGGCTTGCATGAAGTTATTTCGGCTTCGCCTCTTTGTAGATAATATTTTCATCATTTGGGTGAAGTTGCAGCTCATGTTGCATAGACATTAGTTCCTTTCTCCAAAGTTGAACTGGTGTTAATATTGCCAAAGGTATTTGTATTCCACTCCTTTAGTGTTGCTTTTATGGGCTTTGAGCTTTTGACATAAGATGTAAGGGGGGGGATCCATGCACATTAACATTCCAAGCAGATCGATAACATCAAGAAATTGAGGATGAGTACTCCACATGTTAAAGAATCTAAATGGTTTCTTGCCTCTTGGTGTCGCTTTTTCTGCGTGTATATACATTAAAGAATGGTCGGAAAACAAAGCAAACACCATACTCAAGAAGTGAATTGGGTAAACCGTTAACCATTCATGATTAATCAAACACCTATCAAGTCGAGCCATTATTTTTCTGTTAGCAAAGCACCTTGATTACTCCGGAGAGCCAATTACCCACAGATTTCATATCAAACAATGCTGCAAAGTGTCAATGTAATCATTGAACTTTTGAAGTCGGCTTTTCGAAAGTTGTCTACCACCCCTTTTTTCATTTGTGTACCGAACAAGTATTAAAGTCTCCAAGAACAATCCAAGGTACATTGAGACAGTCATTTACAATATTAGTCAGTCGGACCAAAGAGTATTTCTTTCTTGCATCTTGTTTGAAGCATATATACCCAGTGAAATTGAATTGTGACCATTCTTTTTATCCTCTACCTTAAGATGAATGAATTGATCAAGAGCAGAAAAATAAACCAAGCATTAATAGAGTTAGGATGCCATAAGACCCATATTCTACCAAAAGTGTCATTTGAGTCATTGGTAAACAGTTCAAGGTCCGGCCATATTAAATTCTTTTTGAGCTTGAACGCGATTGTTTAATTTTGTTTCCACTAGAATAACAATATCACATGCGGACTTAATTATTCTATTGAGCTCCCGACATTTCTCCCGGCTTATTAAGTCCATGAACATTCCAAAACATGTTATCTTCATTAGTAAAAGATAGTAAGGTATTCATCCTACGACTTTGGATGGATTGTACCATCCTTTTTCTTATCTTTCGGTTTTGTATTTTCCTCCCGCACAATATCCTTACCTTTTATGGCTTTATTCCTATATTTATCCACTTCATCTACAGCTTGCAGATTTTTAAACTTTAAAATACCTTGAATCATGTGGTCTTGATTGGCAGGGTTTGTTGAAGCTCGATAAGATTGTTGCATCACAATATCCTGGATAGTACTTGTTGGAGCAGTCTGGCTATAGAGGTTTGCTCCAACAAAGAGAAAAGAAGTTGTATGCAAAGTTCAGCAAATGTGAATTTTGGTTGAATGAAGTTGCTTTCTTAGGCCATGTGATTTCAAGGAAGGGTATATCTGTTGATCCAAGGAAAATAGAAGCTGTAGTTGAATGGGAAGTACCAACAAAGGTAACAGAAGTTAGAAGCTTCTTGGGCATGGCAGGTTATTACCGGAGATTTGTGGAGGGATTTTCTCGAATCGCTCAACCTCTCACCAAACTCACTAAGAAGAATATGAAATTTGTATGGTGTGATGATTGTGAGCAAAGTTTTCAAGAGTTAAAAAGAAGATTGACGAGTGCCCCTATTCTCACTATTCCAAGTGGTAGTGATGAGTTTGTAGTTTATACTGATGCTTCAAGAAAGTGCTTAGGATGTGTTTTGATGCAGGAAGGGAGAGTAATTGCTTATGCTTCTAGGCAACTTAAAGGTTATGAATTGAATTATCCAACTCATGACTTGGAATTGGCAGCAATTATTTTTGCTCTAAAGATTTGGAGACATTATTTGTATGGTCGACAGTTTGAAATCTTCACTGATCACAAGAGTTTAAAATATATTTTCACTCAGAAAGAGTTAAATATGAGACAGCGAAGATGGATAGAACTTCTGAAAGATTATGATTGTGCCATCCGTTATCACCAGGCAAAGCCAATGTTGTAGCTGATGCACTTAGTAGGAAATCTACAAGTTTTATGGCTAGTCTGGTCGTGAAGCAATGGAATTTGTTAGAAGAAAATTTTGATGTGAAAGCTTTGAGGAAAGAGCAAGACTCGATGATATTGATGGCCTCCATTCAAGTGCAATCTGATTTTATTCAACAAATTAAGGAAGGACAATTACGAGATCCACGTTTAATCTACTTGAGGAATGAAGTAAAAAGGGGATTGATGCCAAAATTTCAAGTTTCAAAGGATGGCCTATTGAGATTTGGGGAAAGGGTATATGTGCCAAATGAGCCAAATATCAAGAGTCAAATCCTAGAGGAGAGTCATACTTCAAAGTACGACATGCATCCAGGGAGCACTAAGATGTATAGGGATATCCAAAGTCATTATTGGTGGGAAGGCATGAAGAAGAAAATTGCAATGTATGTTTCAAAATGTTTTTTTTTTTTTTGGTAAGTAAAAGTAAATTTACTTTTACTTACCAAAAAAAAAAAAAAAAAAAAAATTGATTATGTGTAAAGTTTCTACAAATAGCTTTATCTATACAAGTCATAGACAAAGCCATGTAACTCATAGAGTGCGAATGCGATAGTTATGACTACACATGTTGTAGACTATAACTCCTAATTATAATCAAAATAGAAAATATTTATCCAGATATATCAAAATTTGGCATCATTCCCAAGATCTTTAGCTAATAGCAAAATTAAAATTGATAAAAAATATATTTTTTTCTCTTTGGGTAAAGTGTCTGCGTTTTGAGATCTTGCTCCATACAGGATCTTGAGTCTCTAATAATCTCTTTCAATAGCTGAGCATTGTTTGTGTGTTGACATTTAAAGATTCTGTTACATCTCTCCTTCCACATCCACCAAATAGCGCGATCCGAAAGTAACCTTTGCCGGTTGTGTGAGAGGACCTTTTCTTGAGAAACATTGCATGAGTTCGCCTAGTTCTTGGTGCAAGTTTGGTTGCAGTCTATTGAGTTCAAATCATTTGGAGAATCTCCTTCCATATCCATTTTGTATAATCACAAGCAAAATAAAGGTGGTCAATAGTTTCTTCTTGTTGCATACAAAGGGAGCATCGGTTAACATGATAGATACCTCTTCTTTTCATATTGTCTATTGTAGGTAGTTTATTGAGAAGGGCCTGCCATGTACATAAGGAATGTCTTTGTGATCCCGGTCGATCCCATGTCCAACTGCTTGGGACCCACTTGTTATTTCTTTGCCTAATTTGATTCCATGCAGATGTGGCACTAAGTTTGCCATTGTCATGAGGCCAAATAAGTTTATCTGAAGAGTTGTTCGTGATTGGAATAGCTATAAGGTTTCAAAATGTTTGACTTGTCAGCAAATCAAAGTAGAACACCAAAGACCTGGAGGGTTGTTGCAACCTTTAGATATTCCTGAATGGAAATGGGAATGAATTACCATGGATTTTGTTTCGGGACTACCCAGAACCTCTAGGAAGCATGATGCTATTTGGGTTATCATTGATAGGTTAACAAAATCTGCGCATTTCCTACCAATTAATATGACTTATTCGCTTGACAGACTTGCAGATTTATATGTTAATGAAATAGTAAGACTTCATGGTATTCCAAAGGAGATTATCTCTGATAGAGACTCCAGATTTCTCTCTAGATTCTGGAGAAGATTACAGGAATCTATGGGCACTAAAGTTAAGTTTAGTACTGCGTATCATCCTCAGACTGATGCTCAGTCAGAAAGAACAATTCACACACTTGAGGATCTGCTTAGAGCCTATGTTATGGATTGGAAGGGTGAATAGGATAAAGATATTTCACTTATTGAGTTCACTTATAATAATAGTTATCATTCAAGTATTCAAATGGCTCCTTACGAAGCTTTATATGGGCGAAAGTGTATAACACCTATATGTTGGGAGGAAGTCGTTGACAGAAAGTTGTTAGCACCGGACAGAGTACAAGAAACTACCGAGAAAATTCAAGTTATAAGGAAAAGGTTAAAAACTGCTCAGAGTCGTCAAAAGAGTAATGCCGACAATAGAAGATGAGACATTGAGTTTGAAATCGGAGATTTTGTATTCTTAAAAGTCTCCCCTTTTAAAGGCATTATAAGGTTTGGGAAGAAGGAAAGTTAAGCCCAAGATTTATTGGACCTTTTGAGGTTCTTGAGAGGGTTGGTTCTGTCGCTTACAGGATTGCCTTGCCACCAGCATTGTGCCATGTTCATGATATATTTCATGTCTCGATGATTAGGAAATATATATATGACCCTTCTCACATCATTAAGTATGAGCTGGTGGAGATCGATAAAGATTTATCTTACGTGGAAGTGCCTATTCAGATTGTTGACAAGAAAGAAAAAGTCCTAAGGAATCGGGTCATCCCACTGGTTCAAGTAATTTGGAGACATCATTCTGGAGAGGAAACAACTTGGGAGCTAGAGGAGGAAATGACAAAGGTGTACCCCCGTCTTTTCATCGATAGAGGTACGATAAATTTAGATGACTAAATTTTTCTTTTAAGGGGGGGAGAGTGTAACATCCCTCATTTCTGAATTTTACGATAGTCGAGTCATTTCTGATACATACATTACAACTAGAAACTTATACGAAAATTCAGAAATGATTTTTTCATTCATTTCTGAATTTTCGTACTAGAAACTTATACGAAAATTCAGAAATGAATGAAAAAATCATTTCTGAATTTTCGTATAAGTTTCTAGTTGTAATGTATGTATCTATTTTAAATTTGACAAAAAGTCAAAGTATGAATCTGAGAACTTATTCATAAGAGTTGGAGGATTTGTTAAAACAAAAATCTGAGGACCTATATGTATACCCTGAGGACCTAATCGTAAATATGATAAATATAAGCACTAAACTGTAAAATGAACAAAAATACAAACCCCACCGTTTAAGCCTCTCTGCCTTCGTTCTTAAGGAAGCAGAGAAGGCAGCTGCGTGGATGATCTGGGAAAGAAAGAAAGAAAGAAGAAGAAGAAGAAGAAGAAGAAGGAATTGGGGCTTTAAGTTTTCTTGCTCAATCTTCTCAACTGGGGGTCAAAAATTCTCAAAGGCAAGTGTTCTAACCCCATCCTACAGAATATTAGCTTCTGTTCTTATGTTGGTTCAAAAATATCTGAAAGATTTCCATTTAGAACCGGAAATATCTCTCTTTGGACATAGAACCAAGGATTCTGAATTTTTTCGGTAAACTGACCCCTATATACTGTTCCAGCTATAACTTTTGGTACGAAAAGCAGATTTGGGCAGGACCTAGTTTGTTTGAAAACAGACTCTTATATCTTTCTTTTGACACAGATTTTGAAGATTTTTAATACCGACTACTTACCCAAACATCTGTTTCTAATGAGCCAATAGATGCTGTAAAACAGGGGTCAAAAATTTCTGACCTTTCGATACTAAAATACCACTAAGTTCCTGTTGGAAATTCAAATTATACCAAACTGACTTCGTCCGAAACTATACTTGAAAACCTTTCTTTTGACATATAGTTTGAAAATTTTGGAATTCAAATGCCTACCCTATTATCTGTTGAATCCGACCCTATGTATTCTGCAAAACAGTGATTGTGTTTTTGACCTTGTGTTACCAAATCAAAGGTAACTCCTTGTTGGAAACCATGATTCGTAAGAAACTTATTTCAACAGAAAACAGATTGATATATCTTTCAACAACAGCTTTCTTAAGGGTATTGGAGTATAATTGATAATCTGAAGTATTTGTTCTATGTGCCACTGGAATTCTGTCAGAAATCGAGCTTCGGTCGATTTCGCGTATTCTGTTTCATTCCTTTGAAAATTGAATTCATCTAACCTTCTTATTTGAATTGAGCTAAATATGATTGCTTGGAATCCTGGTATACCCTTGCTTTCATTTCATTCTAAATCTGAATACATTGGTGAGAAAATTGTTGCTTGCATCGTATTGTCTCGTAAAGGCACATGTACGTTTTGTTGTTCCGCGTGTGCTTCCGATATATGCTACTTATTGATCAAACTGCCCTCTTGTACTCTGGTGTTTGTGGGATTTATGTGGACCTTTACCAGAAATGGTAAAGGGTATGTGTTTAGAGCCTGCGAAGCTCTGCCGGCCCCCTCTGGCTTCACCTAGACGTGGGTGGATGGAGCTCCCAAACGTGGGAGACTTCTGTCTGGTGGTCATTCAGAAATGGATGAATCACTTTCTGACTGTGGTCCCACTACACCTTCTGTATGTTTGTTATGATATCCAGAGCTTTGGTTATGTGTTTCTGTTCATGCTTTGGATAAGAATGATATGAATGCAACGTCAAAGACGACGTTTGAGCTTTTGTTCGGTATTTGTTATTGATATGCTTCGAACTGGTTCATTCATTGTGATATGTTTCAAAATGTTCCATACGCCATTGATATGCTCCGAGACATTCCATATGCCATTGATAAGCTCCGATTTTGTTTCATGTGTCATTGATATGCTCCAATTACTCTATGCCCCTTCTGTTATGAACCAATTATGTATGATTGAAATGACAATTGCGATTCTGCACCTAATGATATTACGTCTATGAATTCGTATGTTCTGCCTTGCATTTTGAAACTTTATCTCTTTGGAAATTGTCCCCTTTTGACATGGATATGTTAGTCACTTGCTGAGCTCTTTATGCTCACCCCGTTGTTGTATAAAGTTTTCAGGATAGCGTATCGCTTGCTTAAATGTTAAGATGGGGCCGAGGCAGTAGAAAGTTAGAAGATTTTGGGCAGATCTTTATTAGCATATATGTACTTTGTTGTGTGAGCAACTCTGTATCTAATCAAATGTTGACGATGAATCCAAACTTGTGGATTTTGTGTATGTTAAAGGATCTCTCATGTTTAGGATTTTGGAAAGTTAAGTTAAATTTTTGTAATGACATGACTTATGGTAAACATTGGTTTGGTGACTGCTTAGATTTCCCCACTTGTGAATTTGTACTGGAGTTATTATTTTGATGGGAGGAGTTCAGATCGTATGAAATTTCGAGTGATGCGTGGTATGTTTATGAACTGCACAGGGTTTATAAATTGTAGACTATAGAGGTGAAATTTTGTTCTGTATGTTTTCTTAGTGACCTCAAATGTGTGTTTGGATCTTGGATTGATTTGTTTTCTTGAGTTTTAAATATTATAGATATTTTTTAGGGAGCGTGACAGATGGTGCTGCCTCTCGCTTCGCTCGCTCAGCCAAAAATGGCCAGTTTTGGCCCGTTTTTGGCCAGTTTTTGGGCAGTTCTTGCGTGCCGCGGCGAACGACGTGAGCGGAGCAAAACGTCAGCCATCTCAGCACCCTGGAACCCCCCGGATGGCACAGGGCTGGATGGGGCGTTCGTATACCAGGGACGGTGCTGCCTCTCGCTTCGCTCGCTGTCCGCCGCTCGCCGCTCGCTCGCTCAGCCAAAAATGACCAGTTTTGGCTCGTTTTTGGGCCGTTTTGGCCAGTTTTTGGGCAGTTCTTGCGTGCCGCGGTGAACGACGTGAGCGGAGCAAAATGTCAGCCATCTCAGCACCCTGGAACCCCCCGGGTGGCACAAGGCTGGATGGGGCGTTCGTATAGTAGGGACGGTGCTGCCTCTCGCTTCGTTCGCTGTCGGCCGATCGTCGCTCGCTCGCTCAGCCAAAAATGGCCAGTTTTGGCCCTTTTTGGCCAGTTTTGGCCATTTTTTGGGCAGTTCTTGCGTGCCGCGGCGAACGACTTGAGCGGAGCAAAACGTCAGCCATCTCATCACCCTGGAACCTCCCGGGTGGCACAGGGCTGGATGGGGCGTTCGTATAGCAGGGACGGTGCTGCCTCTCGCTTCGCTCGCTGTTCGCCGCTCGCAGCTCGCTCGCTTAGCCAAAAATGTCTAGTTTTGTCCCGTTTCTTGGCTGTTTTGGCCAGTTTTTGGGCAGTTCTTGCGTGCTGCGGCGAACGACGTGAGTGAAGCAAAACGTCAGCCAAAAATGGCCAGTTTTGGTCTGTTTTTGGCTTGTTTATGGGTCGTATTTCCTTTGATTGAAATCTTCTTCTTCCTTGTGTGGCCAACAATGTGTTGCTCTGTACTTCTTCATGCACGGCGGTGTCTTGTCGTCGATTGCCTTGTTTGATCGGCCACTTGAGTCTTTGTTGCTCGTGGTTGGCGATGGGCTGTCCGATGGGATGACTGTGTCAGCATGTGAGCGGTGATGGATTTGTATGCCGCGGTGGGCTCCCTTCTTTTGTGCAGTTGACCACCGACGTTGCAAGTCTCTTCAATGGTACTCTGTTCGAACGGAGATATGTCTGTTGCCTGTACAATCTACCTAGTTCCTTTGGAAATAGACATTGTTTACCTCGCTTATCCACTTCTCATGTCCTATACGAATGAGGAGTGTCGATGTCCGTGCACCTTGTGTGTCCTCGAACGATGTCATGTCTCGACGCTCGCCTCGAAAGTGGCTCCAAGTGTTCACGTGAGTGCTCTTGGATGCAGTGGATAAGAATGTACCATGGGTCTTTGGACTCTTGGCACATGATCGGTTGGTTTTTTGGTCGCCCTTCGACGGATAACAGCTTTTCCATCATTGCCCCCCCTTTCCCTTGTGGTAATAGGTCGGCATGTTGGGCTTGGCGTCAGAGAGGACGTGCTACCGGTTGATCCTACCAAGAGTCATATGCTTGTCTCAAAGATTAAGCCATGCATGTGTAAGTAGGAACTATTTCAGATCGCGTGAAACCGCGAATGGCTCATGAAATCAGTTATAGTTTGTTTGATGGTACGTGCTACCGGATAACCGTAGTAATTCTAGAGCTAATACGCAACAAAACCCCCACTTCCGGAAGGGATGCATTTATTAGATAAAAGGTCGACGGGCTTTGCCCGCCGTCCGATGATTCATGATAACTGAAGGATCGCGACGCCCTCGTGTCGGCGACGCATCATTCAAATTTCTGCCCTATCAACTTTCGATGGTAGGATAGGGGCCTACCATGGTGGTGACGGGTGACGGAGAATTAGGGTTCGATTCCGAGAGGGAGCCCCGAGAAACGGCTACCACATCCAAGGAAGGCAAGAAGCACAAATTACCCAATCCTCGACACGGGGAGGTAGTGACAATAAATAACAATACCGGGCTCTTCGAAGTCCGGTAATTGGAATGAGTACAATCTAAATCCCTTAACGAGGATCCATTGGAGGGCAAGTCCGTGCCGCCAGCCATGTAATTCCAGCTCCAATAGCGTATATTTAAGTTGTTGCGCTTAAAAAAAGCTCAGTAGTTAGACTTTGGGATGGGGTCGGTCGGTCCGCTTTGCGTGTGCACCGGCCGCCCCATCCCTTCCTTTCGGCGATGCGTGCCTGGACTTAATCTGGTCGGGTCAGCTCCTCCGCGGCCGTTACATTTTGAAGAAATTAGAGTGTTCAAAGCAAGCCCACGCCCGGATACATTAGCATGGGATAACATCACGTGATTGCGGTCCTATTGTGTTGGCCTTCGGATCGGAGTAATGATTAAGAGGGACAGTCGGGGTATTCATATTTCATAGTCGAGGTGAAATTCTTGGATTTATGAAAGACGAACCACCGCGAAAAACATTTGCCAAGGATGTTTTCATTAATCAAGAACGAAAAGTTGGGGGCTCAAGACGATCGATACCGCCCTAGTCTCAACCATAAACGATGCCGCACCGTGGATCGGCGAATGTTGTTTTAGGACTACCGGCACCTTTATGAGAAATCAAAGTCTTTGGGTTCCGGGGAGTATGGTCGCAAGGTGAAACTTAAAGGAATTGACGGAAGGGCACCACCAGAGGGAGCTCGCGGCTTAATTTGACTCAACACGGGGGAAACTTACCAGTCCCGACATAGCAAGGATTGACAGACCGAGAGCTCTTTCTTGATTCTATGGGTGGTGGTGCATGGTCGTTCTTAGTTGGTGGAGCGATTTGTCCGGTTAATTCCGATAATTAACGAGACCTCACCGCTAACTAGCTACGCTGGAGGCATCCCTCCGCGGCCAGCTTCTTAGAGGGACTATGGCCGCTTAGGCCACGGAAGTTTGAGGCAATAACAGGTCCGGTGATGCCCTTAGATGTTCGGGTCGCGACGCGACGCTACAATCGATGTATTCAACGAAGTCTATAGCCTTGGCAAATGTGCCCGGGTAATCTTTGAAAATTTCATCGTGATGGGGATAGATCATTGCAATTGTTGGTCTTCAACGAGGAATTTTAGTAAGCGCTGAAGCCATCACCGCTGACTACGCCCCTGCCCTTTGTACCCACCGCCTGGTCACTCCTATCGATTGAATGGTCCGGGTGAAGTGTGTTGGATCGAGGCGACGGGGCGGTTCGCCGCCCACGACGTCGCGCGAGAACTCCACCGAACCTTATCATTTAGAGGAAGGAGAAGTCATAACAAGGTTTCCGTGAGGTGAACCCGCGGAAGGATCATTGTCGAGACCCACTAACGAGGACGACCGCGGAATGCGCCAACGATTGCTCGCCGGGCTCGTTCCAACAACACCGAATGTCGGCCCGCCATCGGGCGGGACGCACCGAGGGGATGAACTACACAACCCCCGGCGGATAGCGCCAAGGAACACGAACATCGAAGTCGGAGGGCCTCGCTGCATGCAGTAGGCTACAATTCCGACGGTGACCCCATGGACGACTCTCGCAACGGATATCTCGCTCGTGATCGATGAAGAACGTTTTAAATGCGATAACTGGTGTGAATTGCAGAATCCCGCGGAACCATCGAAGTCTTTGAACGCAAGTTGCTTCGGAGGCCATCCCCGCTAAGGGCACGCCGCCTGGCGCCACGCTTTCGACGCTTCGTTGCTCCCGGGGGGCGGGGCGAACGCTGGCGATGGCCCCGTGCCGGAAGGTGCGGTTGGTCAAGAGCGGCCGTCGATGGTTGTCGAACACGACGCGTGGTGGATGCCTTGTGTGAGAGCCGACGTCAGGTTTTCCGGGACCCGGGCGAGGCCTCGAGGACCCAAGTCATTGGGCGAAGTCGATGCCACGGACCGCGACCCCGT
>LS990916.1:10565053-10595053 GCA_900464855.2 Musa schizocarpa | reverse complement strand
ATTTTGCTTGTAAATATGTAAGTTCGAACAAGCTGCAGCGTTACAGGTAAAGCGACCGCTCACCGAACCGAAAGCAAAACAGCCCCAAAACAGCCCAAATCAGCCTCCAAGCGTGCCGCTGGAGGTGAGCTGGAGAACTGCCCGCCACAAAACGCCAGCCATCTCAGACCCCAGGAACCCCCCGGGTGGCACATGGCTGGATGGGGCTTCGGTTATATACCGGGCGTTGAACACTCTTTCGCAAGTTCAAGACGCGTGACCTTTACGGAACTTGGTTTTTATGCCCGGGACCAGGTGAGCGGCTGTTTGTGGGCTTGCAGCTGTTCGTTCATCCTTGAAAGCCTTGTTTTTCCCTCTCCCTTTTTTCTCTTGTGCACACAAGGTGTTCGACGAATTGTTTGTAAAGCTTCCCTTTCCATGAGACTTGGGACTTGTCCGCTGCTCGTTCTTTCGAACTAACTTCTTTTCTCTTTTACAGGTCCTTAGGGACCTGCGAGAGGTTACAAAGTGGGCTGATCCTTGCGGAGCAAGATCGCAAGGGCTTAAGCGCCGACTTAGGCAACGCAAGTTAAGTTCGGCGCCCTTGCCCCAAGGGTGAAGCGACTTAGGCAACGCAAGCTAAGTTCGCCTTTGGTCGCTAGGGTGCCTCACGCCTTTAGGCAATTCCAGCTAAGGTCGTGACATTGTGGTATCAGAGCGGGCAAGCTCTTCGATCGAACAGCTTAACCAACCGCAACTTCGCCATGGCAAAGCATCGTGGCGAATCAAGCAAGACGGGCAAGCCGGGACCTTTGCCCCAAGCAGCCGCCGAGGTGGGCTGCATGTGCACACTCGCTCTCATGCTGTTGGAGCTGCTCACGAAGATCGTGGCAGCGAACTGGATGAGCGAGAAGTTGGTAACTCTCCGCGAGCGGAGGAAGCGCAATCTGGTGCGCTAACTGGGAAAAGGAGTCCCAAGGAGAGACTCACGACGGCGGAAACTCGCCTTGATGTTCTGGAAGCGAGCATGGAGGAACTCTACCATGGCCAACAAAGACTTGTTGGGGTAGAGAGCTCGCAAGAGGAAGCGGAGTCCAGGATCGACAAGGTCGAGGCCCTAGTCGACCGAATCGCCCCGATGACACCAAGGACTCTGTGCAACACCTACAGGATGTTGTGGGAACTCACGGCAAAGGTGGCTATGCTCACAAGAATGCTAAATGCGGAGGAGGCAACACCGCGTTGCCCGCCACAAAAAACTTGAGGGCACCGGAGCCCCATGGATACGGGAGGGGCTAGAGATGCCAAAGAGCTCGAGAACTTTTCTGTTCGACATGGAGCAATACTTCCGAGCCACGAGGGCCCGATTTGAAGAAGATACCAAAGTTTCTATAGCAACGATGTATCTGAACGGAGATGCTAAACTTTGGTGGCTTAACTCGTTGGGAAGAGATCCAACAAGGTCGGTGTCGAGTCGACACATGGGAGGACTTGAAGCGGGGAGTTGAGAACTCAGTTCCTTCCGGAGAACACAGAGTTCGTCGCAAGAAGGAAGTTGAGACAACTCCGCCAAAGCACCACCATCCGAGACTATGTAAAACAGTTTTCTGCACTAATGCTGGACATACAGGACATGTCCGAAAAGGACAAGTTGTTCAGCTTCCCTCGACGGTTTGAAACCATGGGCTCAGCAGGAGCTAAATCGAAGGAATGTTACCGATGTAGTCGGGGCAATCGCTGCTGCAGAAAGGCTCACCGACTTTGTTTCCTCGGAAGACCCAACAGAAGGAAACAATCTTCAAGCAATCGCCCGCCAAAACATTCTCGAGGGAAGGAGCTGGGGGTGAACAAAAGAAGAAGAGCTCCCATAAAGGGTCGAACCCAAAAGGCAAGGCCTCAAAACCTGGAGGATGCTTCTTTAGCGGAGGACCGCGATGGTGGGGGAGTGCCCACAGAAGCAGGCACTCAACGCTTTGACGGCTTCCATCCACCCTCCCCGATCGGACAAGGGCAAAGCTGTTGCTCTTAGTTCGAGCAGTTCAGAATCCGGCAGCGACGATGAGGAGTCGCAAGGACCCCGAATGGGAGCAATGCGATTGTTGAACGCTATGCGGGGGTCAAGGGGGGAGAATATGAAGACGAAGGCACAAAAAGGTGAAGCAGCGAGCTGATGTATGTGGACATTAAGCTAAATGGCCAAACGACCCGTGCAATGGTGGATACGGGCGCTACCCACAACTTCATAGCCGATCATGAAGCACAACGACTTGGGTTGACCTTGGAGAAGAGCCCAAGCCGAATGAAGGCGGTGAACTCGGAGGCCTGCTTAATCTCCGGGTTGGCGAAGGGTGTTCCTATCAAAATCGGGACTTGGAGCGAAACACCAACATGATGGCCGTGCCACTAGATGACTTCCAAGTGATTCTTGGAATGGAGTTTATGCACGCGGCGGTTGGTGCCGATGCCGTTTTTGAACTCCCTATGTATGATGGGAGGCGATGACTTCGCGTGGTTCCCGCTCTCTGAGAGGAACCAAGGAGCCCCAACACATTTCGCATTACAATTGAAGAAAGGGGTGCGAAAGGGCGAACCGACATTCGTGGCTGCTATGAAGCTAGAGCCACTCAATGAAGAGGCCACTCAAGAACTGGTTTGTGGTGGCTAACGCCCCCAAGGAGTTCAAAGACGTTATGCCACCCGAAGTTGTCGAAGACCCTTCCACCACGCAGAGAGGCGTGGATCACAGATATCGAAGCTGGAGCCAGGAGTGAAGCCTCCAGCGAGACCACCCTATCGCGATGCCCCCCCGCCAGAGTTGGCCGAACTCGAAAGCAGTTAGGTGAACTGCTAAGCGGTGGTCTCATCCGCAGCTCAAAAGCACCTTTCGAGCTCCAGTTCTCTTCCAAAAGAAAACAAGATGGGAGCCTCCGATTATGCGTCAATTATCGAGCCCTCAACAAAGTAACGGTGAAGAACAAGTATCCCATCCCGCCATTGCGGACTTGTTCGATCAATTGGGTAAGGCAAAGTATTTTCAAAACTCGACCTTCTCGGTCGGGTATTGGCAGTTCGTTCGCATTTCGAAGCTTAACGAAGCAAAGACTACCCGTGTGACCGGTATGGAGCGTTTGAGTTCTTGGTGATGCCTTTCGCTTAACCAATGCTCTCGCCACATTCTGTACTCTCATGAACCAGCTATTCAAGGAGTATTTGGATAAGTTCGTGGTCGCCTATTTGGACGATATCGTCATCTATACCAAACGCCGAGGAGCACGCCAAGCACCTCGCGAACGATTTTCAAAGTTCTCGGGAGAACACTTTGTTCAGAAAAAAGGAGAAATGCTACTTTGCTCAAACTGAGATTCTATTCTTGGGGCATCGAATCCGGTGATGGCTCCATTCAGATGGATAAGTCGAAGGTGCAAGCAGTTATGAATGGCTTAACTCCAAAGAAGGTGCCGAGTTGAGATCCTTCCTTGGTTTTCATTCAATTACTATCGACGCTTCATTGCTGGATATTCAAGCGGCAACCCCTAATCGACGGAGTTGTGAAGAAGGAGCAGCCTTGGAAGTGGTCGACAAATGTGAGATGGCATTCCAGATCTCAAGGCTGCTGTTCTAGAAGAACCGGTGCTCAAATTGCCAAACTATGGAGAGCCCTTTGAAGTCCATACAGATGTTTCGGACTTTCGCTATTGGGGAGTACTCATGCAGGAAGGTCATCCGTGGCCTACGAGAGCCGCAGAAACTCAACGAGACCGAGAGGCGGTATCCAAGACATGAGAAAGAAATGACAAGAAGTGATCCCCGTTGTCTGCGCGAGTTTGGCGACACTACCTCCTCGGTCGCGATTTGTGCCGAGGACGAGACAACATCGCCCGAGCTATTTCCAAACTCGGAAGAAGCTCTCCCCAAAGCAGGCACGGTGGCGTGACTTCCGGCTGAATTTGATATGGCGATGGAGTACAAGCACGGGAAGGCGAACGCCGCGGGTCGATGTTGAAGTCGGAAGGTGGAATGCGTGAATGCTGCACAACCAGAGGGCAGAGGCCAAGCAAGTCAGTTGCACTCCAACTTCCTTTCCCCGAATCAACGATGGATTGTATAGTGATCCCCGTGCAGTTATCCCGATGCAGCTCATCAAAGAAGGCAAGGGGCACGACGGTTTTGGGTCCGGGAGGGACTTGTTCACACGAAAGGGAATAGGGTCTATGTTCCTCGAGTGGACAATTTAAGGCGTGAACTCTTGAAAAGAGTGTCACGATTCCCTTTGGGCTGGACACCCGTGCATTCACGTAACGCTGGTTCTCGTGGAGAGGGCCTTCACCGCCAAAGATGGGGATTGATGTGGAGGAGTATGTTCGAACATGCCTTACTTGCCAACAAGACAAGGTGGAGCGGAAGCCGGTGGGACTCTTGGAGCCGTTGTTCGTGCCCGAAAGGCCATGGGAGAGCATTTCCTTAGACTTCATATCAAGCTTGCCACCCAGGGGGGGACTTGGATCGATACCGTGGTGGTCGATCGGTTTTCAAAGTATGCAACTTTCATTGCTGCTCCCCTACACCGTTTCAAATGAAGAGGCGCCGACCGATGATGAAGGGCGAGTGAAGTATTGGGGAGTCCCACACAATATCATTAGTGATCGAGACGCCGGTTCTTGGGACGATTCTCGACCGAAAGCTATTCAAATTGTTGGGGTCAAAAGTATACTTTTCTACAAGCCTCCACCCCGCACGGATGGTCGACCGAAAAGAATAAATTCGCTCTTGGAGCAAGATTCCGGCACTACGTGAGTGCCAATCAACGAGATTGGGTGAAGCTGTTGGACATCGCCCAATTCTCCTACAACTTTGTGCCGAGCTCTCAGATCCAACAAGAGCCCCTTCAAATTATCACAGGACAACAACCGCCGACTCACACACTATGGCAATTGGGTATACCGAGTAGTCCATCAGCCTATCATTTCGCAAAGGAGTGGCATCGAAATGCCGATATTGGCGCGAAGCTTACTTGGAGAAGGCGGCAAAACGGATGAAGAAGTGGGGGCAGACTTGGGAAGGCGACCACAAGAGTTCAAAGTTGGCGATTTGGTGTTGGTAAAGCTCCAACAAAGCATCACTCCAATTCTTCGTGAACGAGAGTTCACAAAGGATTGCGTAAGTATGAAGGGCCCTTCCCAATTATTAGCAGAGTAGGCAATGTATCCTACAAGTTGCAGCTGCCGGCGTGGTTCAAAATTCACAACGCCCTTCACGCCAAAGAACCTGAAGGCTCACCATTCGGATCCGCAAGATGCTTCTCGGTGTTCCAACTCGGCTACCTCCCATCACAGCCTCCTACGAGAAGTTTAGTGGAATCCATTCTGGCGGATCGAAGAAAAAAGCTACCCAGCCGGAGCGGAAAACGATGAGTACTTGGTGAAGTGGCAAAAGCTTCCCAAAAAAAGCCGGTTGGGGAGCCTCAAGACGCCCTCGCGACATGAAGAAGAAGTCATCAACAACTATCATCAGCGCCGACGAGGGCGCCGACGCTTTTAAGTGGGGAGAATGTCACGAACGGTCGTCACAAGACGCAGAACAACTCTGTTCAACGAACCGTTCGCCGCGCTTCGCACCTGCATGTACAGCTGCTTGGCAGCATTTTTTCTTAGTTTTGGGTCATTTTGTTTTGTAAATATGTAAGTTCGAACAAGCTGCAGCGTTGCAAAAAGCGCCACCGCCACCGAACCGAAAGCAAAACAGCCCTAAAACAGCCCAAATCAGCCTCGTTTTTGCGTGCAGCGGAGGAGGTGAGCGGAGAACTGCCTCCGCTCACAAAACGCCAGCCATCTCAGACCCCAGGAACCCCGGTGGTGGCACATGGCTGGATGGGGCTTCGTTATATACCGGGCGTTGAACACTCTTTTCGCAAGTTCAAGACGCGTGACCTTTACGGAACTTGGTTTTGCGCCCGGGACCAGGTGAGCGGTTGTTTGTGGGCTTGCAGCTGTTCGTTCATCCTTGAAAGCCTTGTTTTTCTCCCTCTCCCTCTTTTCTCTTGTGCACACAAGGTGTTCGACGAATTGCTTGTAAAGCTTCCTTTCCATGAGACTTCGGGACTTGTAAAAGTTTCGTTCTTCGAACTAACTTCTTTTCTTTTACAGGTCCTTAGGGACCTGCGAGAGGTTACAAAGTGGGCTGATCCTTGCGGAGCAAGATCGCAAGGGCGAAGCGCGACTTAGGCAACGCAAGCTAAGTTCGCGTCCTTGCCCCAAGGGTGAAGCGCGACTTAGGCAACGCAAGCTAAGTTCGCGTCTTTGGCCGCAAGGGTGCCTCACGCCTTAGGCAATTCCAGCTAAGGTCGTGACAGCTCGCCGCTCGCTCGCTCAGCCAAAATGGCCAGATTTGGCCCGTTTCTGGCCAGTTTTGGCAAGTTTTTGGGCAGTTCTTGCGTGCCGCGGCGAACGACGTGAGCGGAGCAAAACGTCAGCCATCTCAGCACCCTGGAACCCTCCGGGTGGCATAGGGCTGGATGGGGCGTTCGTATAGCAGGGACGGTGCTGCTTCTCGCTTCGCTCGCTGTCCGCCGCTCGCCGCTCGCTCGCTCAGCCAAAAATGGCCAGTTTTGGCCCTTTTTGGCCAGTTTTGGCCAGTTTTTGGGCAGTTCTTGCGTGCCGCGGTGAACGACGTGAGCGAAGCAAAACGTCAGCCATCTCAGCACCCTGCCCCCCCGGGTGGCACAGGGCTGGATGGGGCGTTCGTATAGCAGGGACGGTGCTGCCTCTCGCTTCGCTCGCTGTCCCCCGCTCGTAGCTCGCTCGCTCAGCCAAAAATGGCCAGTTTTGGCCCGTTTTTGGGCCGTTTTGGTCAGTTTTCGGACAGTTCTTGCGTGCCGCGGCGAACGACGTGAGCGGAGCAAAACGTCAGCCCTTCTCAGCACCCTGGAACCCCCCGGGTGGCACAGGGCTGTATGTGGCGTTCCTATAGCAGGGACGGTGCTGCCACTCGCCGCCTTCGCTGTCCCCCGCCGCCCGCCAGCTCAGCCAAAATGGCCAGTTTTGGCCAGTTTTTGGCAGTTCTTCTTGTGCCGCGGGCGAACGACGCGTGAGCGAGCAAAACGTCAGCCATCTCAGCACCTTTGACCCCCGGTGGCACAGGGCTGGATGGGGCATTCAGATAGCAGGGACGGTGTTGCTCTCGCTTCGCTTTCGCTGTGTCCGCCGCCGCCATTTCGCTCGCTCAGCCAAAATGGCCAGTTTTGGCCTGTTTTTGGGCCGTTTTTTGGCCAGCTTTTGGGCAGTTCTGGCGTGCCGCTGGGAACGACGTGAGCAGAGAGCAAAATGTCAGCCATCTCAGCACCCTGGAACCCCCGGTGGCACAGGGCTGGATGGGGCGTTCAGATAGCAGGGACGGTGCTGCCTCGCTTCGTTTCGCTGTCCACCTTCGCCATTGGCTTCAGCTCAGCCAAAATGGCCAGTTTTGGCCCGTTTTTGGGCTGTTTTGGCCAGTTTTTGGGCAGTTCTGGCGTGCTACGGCGAACGACGTGAGCGGAGCAAAACGTCAGCCATCTCAGCACCCTGAAACCCCCCGGGTGGCACAGGGCTGGATGGGGCGTTTGTATAGCAGGTACGGTGCTGCCTCTCGCTTCGATCGCTGTCCGCCGCTCACTCGCTCAGCCAAAAATGGCCAGTTTTGGCCTGTTTTTGGCCAGTATTTGGGCAGCTCTTGCGTGACGCGGCGAACGACGTGAGCGGAGCAAGACGTTAGCCATCTCAGCACCCTGGAACCCCCCGGGTGACACAGGGCTGGATGGGGCGTTCGTATAGCAGGGACGGTGCTGCCTCTCGCTTCGCTCGCTGTCCGCCGCTCGCCGCTCGCTCGCTCAGCCAAAAATGGACAGTCTTGGCCCGTTTTTGGCCGTTTTGGCCACTTTTGGGCAGTTCTTGCGTGCCGCGGTGAACGACGTGAGCGGAGCGAAACGTCAGCCATCTCAGCACCCTGGAACCCCCCGGGTGGCACAGGGCTAGATGGGGCGTTCAGATAGCTGGGACGGTGCTGCCTCTCCGCCGCTTCGCTGTCCGCCTTTCGCCGCCGCTTCGCTCAACAAAAAAATGGCCAGTTTTGACCCGTTTTTTGGCCAGTTTTGGCCAGTTTTTGGCAGTTCTTGCGCGCGCTTGGCGAACGACGTGAGCGAAGCAAAACGTCAGCCTTCTAAGCACCCTGGAACCCCAGGTGGCACAGGGCTGGATGGGGCGTTCAGATAGCAGGGGACGGTGCTGCCTCGCCCTTCGCTGTCCCCCCCGCCGCCGCTTCGCTCAGCCAAAAATGGCCAGTTTTGGCCCGTTTTTGGGCCGTTTTGGTCAGTTTTTGGACAGTTCTTGCGTGCCGCGGCGAACGACGTGAGCGGAGCAAAACGTCAGCCCTTCTTAGCACCCTGGAACCCCCCGGGTGGCACAGGGCTGTATGTGGCGTTCCTATAGCAGGGACGGTGCTGCCACTCGCTTCGCTCGCTGTCCGCCGCTCGCCGCTCGCTCGCTCCGCCAAAAATGGCCAGTTTTGGCCAGTTTTGGCCAGTTTTCGGGCAGTTCTTGCGTGCCGCGGCGAACGACGTGAGCGGAGCAAAACGTCAGCCATCTCAGCACCTTGGAACCCCCCGGGTGGCACAGGGCTGGATGGGGCATTCGTATAGCAGGGACGGTGCTGCTCTCGCTTCGCTCGCTGTCCGCCGCTCGCCGCTCGCTCGCTCAGCCAAAAATGGCCAGTTTTGGCCCGTTTTTGGGCCGTTTTGGCCAGCTTTTGGGCAGTTCTGGCGTGCCGCGGCGAACGACGTTTGCAGAGCAAAATGTCAGCCATCTCAGCACCCTGGAACCCCCCGGGTGGCACAGGGCTGGATGGGGCGTTCGTATAGCAGGGACGGTGCTGCCTCTCACTTCGCTCGCTGTCCACCGCTCGCCGCTCGCTCGCTCAGCCAAAAATGGCCAGTTTTGGCCCGTTTTTGGGCTGTTTTGGCCAGTTTTTGGGCAGTTCTGGCGTGCTACGGCGAACGACGTGAGCGGAGCAAAACGTCAGCCATCTCTGCACCCTGGAACCCCCCGGGTGGCACAGGGCTGGACGGGGCATTTGTATAGCAGGGACGGTGCTGCCTCTCGCTTCGATCGCTGTCCGCCGCTCGCTCGCTCAGCCAAAAATGGCCAGTTTTGGCCTGTTTTTGGCCAGTATTTGGGCAGTTCTTGCGTGACGCGGCGAACGACGTGAGCGGAGCAAGACGTTAGCCATCTCAGCACCCTGGAACCCCCCGGGTGACACAGGGCTGGATGGGGCGTTCGTATAGCAGGGACGATGCTGCCTCTCGCTTCGCTCGCTGTCCGCCGCTCGCCGCTCGCTCGCTCAGCCAAAAATGGACAGTTTTGGCCCGTTTTTGGCTGTTTTGGCCACTTTTGGGCAGTTCTTGCGTGCAGAGGCGAACGACGTGAAAGGAGCAAAACGTCAGCCATCTCAGCACCTTGGAACCCCCCGGGTGGCATAGGGCTGGATGGGGCATTCGTATAGCAGGGACGGTGCTGCCTCTCGCTTCGCTCGCCGACCGCCCTTCTTTCGCTTCGCTCAGCCAAAAATGGCCAGTTTTTTGCCGTTTTGGGCCGTTTTGGCAAGTTTTGGCAGTACTTTGCGCGCGCGGGCGAACGACGTGAGCGGAGCAAAACGTCAGCCATCTCAGCACCCTGGAACCCCGGTGGCACAGGGCTAGATGGGGCGTTCAGATAGCAGGGACGGTGCTGCCTCTCGATCGCCGCTCTCCGCCGCCTCGCCGCTCATTTCCGCTCAGCCAAAATGGCCAGTTTTGGCCCCCTTTTTGGGCCGTTTTGGCCTGTTTTGGGCAGTTCTTTGCGCGTCGCGGACTAACGACGTGAGCGGAGCAAAACGTCAGCCATCTCAGCACCCTGAACCCCGGTGGCACAGGGCTGGATGGGGCATTCAGATAGCAGGGACGGTGTTGCTTTCGCTTGGCTGTTGTCCGCCGCCGCTTCGCTTTCGCTCAAAAAAATGACCAGTTTTGGCCTTTTTTGGGCCGTTTTGGCCAGTTTTTTGGGCAGTTCTTGCATGCGGCGGCGAACGACGTGGAGCTGGCAAAACGTCAGCCATCTCAGCACCCTGGAACCCCCGGGTGGCACAGGGCTGGATGGGGCGTTCAGATAGAAGGACGGTGCTGCTTGCTTCGCCGCCGCTGTCTGTCCGCTTTTCCTTCGCTTCAGCCAAAATGATCAGTTTTGGCCCCTTTTGGGCCGCGTTTTGGCCAGTTTTTGGTAGTTCTTGCATGCCGCGGCGAACGACGGCGTGGGGAGCAAAACGTCAGCCATCTCAGCGCCCTGGAACCCCGGGTGGCACAGGGCTGGCTGGGACGGGCGTTTGTATAGCAGGGGACGGTGTTGCCTCTCGCCGATCGCTGTCCGCCGCTAGCCGCTCATTCGCTTCGCTCAGCCAAAATGGCCAGTTTTGGCCTGTTTTTGGCCAGTATTTGGGCAGTTCTGGCGTGCCGCGGCGAACGACGTGAGCGGAGCAAGACGTCAGCCATCTCAGCACCCTGGAACCCCCCGGGTTACACAGGGCTGGATGGGGAGTTCGTATAGCAGGGACGGTGCTGCCTCTCGCTTCGCTCGCGGTCCGCCGCTCGCCGCTCGCACGCTCAGCCAAAAATGGCCAGTTTTGGCCCCTTTTTGGGCCTTTTTGGCCAGTTTTTGGTAGTTCTTGCATGCCGCGGCGAACGACGTGAGCGGAGCAAAACGTCAGCCATCTCAGCACCCTGGAACCCCCCGGGTGGCACAGGGCAGGACGGGGCGTTTGTATAGCAGGGATGGTGCTGCCTCTCACTTCGATCGCTGTCCGCCGCTCGCCGCTCGCTCGCTCAGCCAAAAATGGCCAGTTTTGGCCTGTTTTTGGCCAGTATTTGGGCAGTTCTTGCGTGCCGCGGCGAACGACGTGAGCGGAGCAAGACGTTAGCCATCTCAGCACCCTGGAACCCCCCGGGTGACACAGGGCTGGATGGGGCGTTCGTATAGCAGGGACGGTGCTGCCTCTCGCTTCGCTCGCTGTCCGCCGCTCGCCGCACGCTCGCTCAGCCAAAAATGGCCTGTTTTGGCCCTTTTTTGGGCCGTTTTGGACAGTTTTTGGACAGTTCTTGCGTGCCGCGGCGAACGACGTAAACGGAGCAAAACGTCAGCCCTTCTCAGGACCCTGGAACCCCTCGGGTGGCACCGGGATGGATGGGGCGTTCGTATAGTAGGGACGGTGCTGCCACTCGCTTCGCTCGCTGTCCGCCGCTCGCCGCTCGCTCGCTCAGCCAAACATGGCCAGTTTTGGCCCGTTTTTGGGCCGTTTTGGCCAGCTTTTGGGCACTTCTTGCGTGCCGCGGCGAACGTCGTGAGCGGAGCAAAACGTCAGCCATCTCAGCACCCTGGAACCCCCCGGGTGGCACAGGGCTGGATGGGGCGTTTGTCTAGCAGGGACGGTGCTGCCTCTCGCTTCGCTCGCTGTCCACCGCTCGCTGCTCGCTCGCTCAGCCAAAAATGGCCAGTTTTGGCCCGTTTTTGGGCCGTTTTGGCCAGTTTTTGGGCAGTTCTGGCGTGCCGCGACGAACGACGTGAGCAGAGCAAAACGTCAGCCATCTCAGCACCCTGGAACCCCTCGGGTGGCACAGGGCTGGATGGGGCGTTCGTATAGCAGTGACGGTGCTGCCTCTCGCTTCGCTCGCTGTCCGCCGCTCGCCGCTCACTCGCTCAACCAAAAATGGCCAGTTTTGGCCCGTTTTTTGGCTGTTTTGGCCAGTTTTTGGGCAGTTCTTGCATGCTACGGCGTACGACGTGAGCGGAGCAAAACGTCAGCCATCTCAACACCCTGGAACCCCCCGGGTGGCATAGGGCTGGACGGGGCGTTTGTATAGCAGGGACGGTGCTGCCTCTCGCTTCGATCGCTGTCCGCCGCTCGCCGCTCGCTCGCTCAGCCAAAAATGGCCAGTTTTGGCCTGTTTTTGGCCAGTATTTGGGCAGTTCTTGCGTGCCGCGGCGAACGACGTGAGCGGAGCAAGACGTTAGCCATCTCAGCACCCTGGAACCCCCGGGGTGACACAGGGCTGGATGGGGCATTCGTATAGCAGGGACGGTGCTGCCTCTCGCTTCGCTCGCTGTCCGTCGCTCGCCGCATGCTCGCTCAGCCAAAAATGGCCTGTTTTGGCCCTTTTTTGGATCGTTTTGGACAGTTCTTGCGTGCCGCGGCGAACAACGTGAGCGGAGCAAAACGTCAGCCCTTCTCAGGACCCTGGAACCCCTCGGGTGGCACCGGGCTGGATGGGGCGTTCGTATAGCAGGGACGGTGCTGCCACTCGCTTTGCTCGCTGTCCGCCGCTCGCCGCTCGCTCGCTCAGCCAAACATGGCCAGTTTTGGCCCGTTTTTGGGCCGTTTTGGCCAGCTTTTGGGCACTTCTTGCGTGCCGCGGCGAACGTCGTGAGCGGAGCAAAACGTCAGCCATCTCAGCACCCTGGAACCCCCCGGGTGGCACAGGGCTGGATGGGGCGTTTGTATAGCAGGGACGGTGCTGCCTCTCTCTTCGCTCGATGTCCACCGCTCGCTGCTCGCTCGCTCAGCCAAAAATGGCCAGTTTTGGCCCGTTTTTGGGCCGTTTTGGCCAGTTTTTGGGCAGTTCTGGCTTGCCGCGGTGAACGACGTGAGCAAAGCAAAACGTCAGCCATCTCAGCACCCTGGAACCCCTCGGGTGGCACAGGGCTGGATGGGGCGTTCGTATAGCAGGGACGGTGTTGCTCTCGCCGCCGCTGTTGTCCGCCGCCGCTTCGCCTCCCTCAGCCAAAAATGGCCAGTTTTGGCCCATTTTGGGGTCGTTTTGGCAAGTTTTTGGTTAGTACTTTTGCGTCGCGGCGAACGACGCGGACCGGAGCAAAACGTCAGCCATCTCAGCACTGGAACCCCCCGGTGGCACAGGGCTGGATGGGGCGTTCAGATAGCAGGGACGGTGATGCCTCCGCTTCGCTTTCGCTGTCCACCGCGACGCCGCCGCCGCTCAGCCAAAATGTCCAGTTTTGGCCCGTTTTTGGGCTGTTTTGACCAGTTTTTGGTAGTTCTGGCGTGCGCGGGCGAATGACGTGAGCGGAGTAAAAACGTCAGCCATCTCAGCACGCTGGAA
This sequence comes from Musa schizocarpa, assembly GCA_900464855.2. Lineage (NCBI taxonomy): Eukaryota > Viridiplantae > Streptophyta > Magnoliopsida > Zingiberales > Musaceae > Musa > Musa schizocarpa. Next base: position 10,581,906 of record LS990916.1, on the reverse strand, counting down.
ACCCGGGTGGGACAGGGCTGGATGGGGCATTCAGATAGCAGGGGACGGTGCTGCCTCTCGCCGGCTTCGCTGTCCCGCCGCCGCATTTCGCTCAGCCGAAAAGGGCCAGTTTTGGCCCGTTTTTGGGCCGTTTTGGCCAGTTTTTGGGCAGTTCTGGCGTGCCGCGGCGAACGACGTGAGCAGAGCAAAACGTCAGCCATCTCAGCACCCTGGAACCTCCCGGGTGGCACAGGGCTGGATGGGGCATTCGTATAACAGGGACGGTGCTGCCTCTCGCTTCGCTCGCTGTCCGCCGCTCTGTCACGAACGGTCGTCACACACCCGCAACAACTCTGTTCAACGAACCGTTCGTCGCTCGCACCTGCATGTACAGCTGCTTGGCAGCATGTTTTCTCTTAGTTTTGGGTCATTTTGCTTGTAAATATGTAAGTTCGAACAAGCTGCAGCGTTGCAAAGCGACCGCTCACCGAACCGAGCAAAACAGCCCCAAAACAGCCCAAATCAGCCTCGTTTTTGCTGCGTGCCGCTGGAGGTGAGCAGAGAACTGCCTCCGCCACAAAACGTCAGCCATCTCAGACCCCAGGAACCCCCCGGTGGCACATGGCTGGATGGGGCTTCGGTTATATACCGGGCGTTGAACACTCTTTTTCAAGTTCAAGACGCGGACCTTTACGGAACTTGGTTTTGCGCCCGGGACCAGGTGAGCGGTTGTTTGCGGGCTTGCAGCTGTTCGTTCATCCTGAAAGCCTTGTTTTTCCCTCTCCCTCTTTTCTCTTGTGCACACAAGGTGTTCGACGAATTGCTTGTAAAGCTTCCCTTTCCATGAGACTTGGACTTGTCCGCTGCTCGTTCTTTCGAACTAACTTCTTTTTTCTTTTACAGGTCCTTAGGGACCTGCGAGAGGTTACAAAGTGGGCTGATCCTTGCGGAGCAAGATCGCAAGGGCGAAGCGCCGACTTAGGCAACGCAAGTTAAGTTCGCGCCCTTGCCCCAAGGGTGAAAGCGACTTAGGCAACGCGAAGCTAAGTTCGCCTTTGGTCAAAAGGGTGCCTCACGCCTTTTAGGCAATTCCAGCTAAGGTCGTGACATTGTGGTATTAGAGCCGGCAAGCTCTTCGATCGAACAGCTTAACGAATCCGCGAACTTCGCCATGGCAAAGCATCGGCGAATCAAGCAAGACGGGCAAGCCGGACCTTTGCCCCAAGCAGCCGCAGGTGGGCTGCATGTGCACACCGCTCTCATGTTGTTGGAGCTGCTCACGAAGATCGTGGCAGCGAACTGGATGAGCTAGAGAAGTTGGTAACTCTCCGCTGAAGGAGGAAGCGCAATCTGCGCGCTAACCGGGAAAAGGAGTCACAAGGAGAGACTCACGACGGCGAAACTCGCTGGATGTTCGGAAGCGAGCATGGAGGAACTCTACCATGGCCAACAAAGACTTGTTGGGGTAGAGAGATCGCGAAGAGGAAGCGGAGTCCAGGATCGACAAGGTCGAGGCCCTAGTCGACCGACCGTCCGATGACACCAAGGACTCTGTGCAACACTTACAGGATGTTGTGGCGGAACTCATGGCAAAGGTGGCTATGCTCACAAGAACGCTTAAATGCGGGAGGAGGCAACACCCGCGTTGTAACCGCCACAAAACTTGAGGGCACGGAGCCCCATGGATACTGGAGGGGCTAGAGATGCCAAAGAGCTCGAGAACTTTCTGTTCGACATGGAGCAATACTTCCGAAGCCACGAGGCCGATTCTGAAGATACCAAAGTTTCTATAGCAACGATGTATCTGAACGGAGATGCTAAACTTTGGTGGCGAACTCGTTGGGAAGAGATCCAACAAGGTCGGTGTCGAAGTCGACACATGGGAGGACTTGAAGCGGAGTTGAGAACTCAGTTCCTTCCGGAGAACACAGAGTTCGTCGCAAGAAGGAAGTTGAGACAACTCCGCCAAAGCACCACCATCCGAGACTATGTAAAACAGTTTTCTGCACTAATGCTGGACATATAGGACATGTCCGAAAAGGACAAGTTGTTCAGCTTCCCTCGATGGTTTGAAACCATGGGCTCAGCAGGAGCTAAATCGAAGGAATGTTACCGATGTAGTCGGGGCAATCGCTGCTGCAGAAAGGCTCACCGACTTTGTTTCCTCGGAAGACCCAGCGAGAAGGAAACAATCTTCAAGCAATCGCCCGCCAAAACATTCTCGAGGGAAGGAGCTCGGGGTGAACAAAAGAAGAAGAGCTCCCATAAAGGGTCGAACCCAAAAGGCAAGGCCTCAAAACCGGAGGATGCTTTTTCAGCGGAGGACCAAGACATGGTGGGGGGAGTGCCCACAGAAGCAGGCACTCAACGCTTTGACGGCTTCCATCCACCCTCCCCGATCGGATAAGGGCAAAGCTGTTGCTCTTAGTTCGAAAGCAGTTCAGAATCCGCAGCGACGATGAGGAGTCGCAAGGACCCCGAATGGGGGCAATGCGATTGTTGAACGCTATGCGCGGGTCAAGGGGGGGAGAATATGAAGACGAAGGCAAAAAAAGCAGGAAGCAGCGAAATGATGTATGTGGACATTAAGCTAAATGGCCAAACGACCCGTGTAATGGTGGATACGGGCGCTACCCACAACTTCATAGCCGATCGCGAAGCACAACGACTTGGGTTGACCTTGGAGAAGAGCCCAAGCCGAATGAAGGCGGTGAACTCGGAGGCCAGGCAAATCTCCGGGTTGGCGAAGGGTGTTCCTATCAAAATCGGGACTTGGAGCGGAAACACCAACATGATGGCTGTGCCACTGGATGACTTCCAAGTGATTCTTGGAATGGAGTTTATGCATGCGGTGAAGTTGGTGCCGATGCCGTTCTTGAACTCCCTATGTATGATGGGAGGCGATGACCCCTGCGTGGTTCCCGTCTCTCGGAGAGGAACCAAGGAGCCCCAACACATTTCGGCATTACAATTGAAGAAAGGTGCGAAAAAAGGGCGACCGACATTCGTGGTGGCTGCTATGAAGCTAGAGCCACTCAATGAAGAGGCCACTCAAGAACCCTGTTGTGGTGGCGAACGTCCCGAAGGAGTTCAAAGACGTTATGCCACCCGAAAGTTGCCGAAGATTCCTTCCACCACGCAGAGGCGTGGATCACAGATATCGAGCTGGAGCCGAGTGAAGCCTCCAGCGAGACCACCCTATCGCATGCCCCCCGCCAGAGTTGGCCGAACTCAGAAAGCAGTTAGGTGAACTGCTAAGCGGTGGTCTCATCCGCAGCTCAAAAGCACCTTTCGAGCTCCAGTTCTTCCAAAAGAAACAAGATGGGAGCCCCGATTATGCGCGTCGACTATCGAGCCCTCAACAAAGTAACGGTGAAGAACAAGTATCCCATCCCGCCATTGCGGACTTGTTCGATCAATTGGGTAAGGCAAAGTATTTTCAAAACTCGACCTTCGGTCGGGTATTGGCAAAAGCGCATTGTGAAGGCTTAATTTAAGCAAAGACTACCCGGTGACCGTGTATGGAGCGTTTGAGTTCTTGGTGATGCCTTTCGCTTAACCAATGCTCCGCCACATTCTGTACTCTCATGAACCAGCTATTCAAGGAGTATTTGGATAAGTTCGTGGTCGCTCTATTTGGACGATATCGTCGTCTACGTACCAAACGCCGAGGAGCACGCCAAGCACCTACTTAACGATTTTCAAAGTTCTCGTGGAGAACACTTTGTTCAGAAAAAGGAGAAATGCTACTTTGCTCAAACTGAGATTCTATTCTTGGGGCATCGAATCGGTGATGGCTCCATTCGGATGGATAAGTCGGAAGGTGCAAGCAAGATTATGAATGGCGAACTCCAAAGAAGGTGCCGAGTTGAGATCCTTCCTTGGTTTTCGTCAATTACTATCGACGCTTCATTGCGGGATATTGGGCGGCAACCCCAATCGACGGAGTTGTCAAGAAGGAGCAGCCTTGGAAGTGGTCGACAAATGTGAGATGGCATTCCAGGATCCGGAAGGGTCGCTGTTCTAGAAGAACCAGTGCTCAAATTGCCAAACTATGGAGAGCCCTTTGAAGTCCATACAGATGCTTCGGACTTCGCTATTGGGGGAGTACTCATGCAGGAAGGTCATCCGGTGGCCTACGAGAGCCGCAGAAACTCAACGAGACCGAGAGGCGGTATCCAAGACATGAGAAAGAAATGACAGCCAGTGATCCATCGTCATCGCGAAGTTTGGCGACACTACCTCCTCGGTCGCGATTTGTGCCGAGGACGACAACATCGCCTCGAGCTATTTCCAAACTCAGAAGAAGCTCTCCCCAAAGCAGGCACGGTGGCAGGACTTCCCGGCTGAATTTGATATGGCGATGGAGTACAAGTTCGGGAAGCTTAACGCCGGGCCGATGCGCTGAGTCGGAAGGTGGAATGCGTGAATGCTGCACAACTAGAGGGCAGAGGCCAAGCAAGTCAGTTGCACTCCAACTTCCTTTCCCGAATCAAAGATGGACTGTATAGTGATCCCCAGGCAGTTCTCCTGATGCAGCTCATCAAAGAAGGCAAGGCACGACGGTTTTGGGTCCAGGAGGGACTTGTTCACACGAAAGGGAATAGGGTCTATGTTCCTCGAGTGGATAATTTAAGGCGTGAACTCTTGAAAGAATGTCACGATTCCCTTTGGGCTGGACACCCAGGCATTCACAGAACGTTGGCTCTCGTGGAGAGGGCCTTCATCGCCAAAGATGGGGATTGATGTGGAGGAGTATGTTCGAACATGCCTTACTTGCCAACAAGACAAGGTGGAGCAGGAAGCCGGTGGGACTCTTGGAGCCGTTGTTCGCACTTAAAGGCCATGGGAGAGCATTTCCTTAGACTTCATATCAAGCTTGCCACCAGGGGGACTTGGATCGATACCGTGGTGGTCGATCGGTTTTCAAAGTATGCAACTTTCATTGCTGCTCCCCTACATCGTTCAAATTTAAGAAGAGGCGCCGACCGATGATGAAGGGCGTAGTGAAGTATTGGGGAGTCCCACACAATATCATTAGTGATCGAGACGCTTCGGTTCTTGGGACGATTCTCGACCGAAGCTATTCAAATTGTTGGGGTCAAAGTTATACTTCTCTACAAGCCTCCACCCCCCCGCACGGATGGTCGACCGAAAGAATAAATTCGCTCTTGAGCAAGATTCTCGGCACTACGGAGTGCCAATCAACAGATTGGGTGAAGCCGTTGGACATCGCCCAATTCTCCTACAACTTGCAGCGGAGCTCTGCATCCAACAAGAGCCCCTTCGAAATTATCACGGGACAACAACCGCCGACTCCACACACTATGGCAATTGGGTATACTTGGGAGTAGTCCATCACCTATCATTTCATGAGAAAGGAGTGGCATCGAATGCCGATATTGGCGCGAAGCTTATTTGGGAGAAGGCGGCAAAACGGATGAAGAAGTGGGCAGACTTGGGAAGGCGACCACAAGAGTTCAAAGTTGGCGATTTGGTGTTGGTAAAGTCCAACCAAAGCATCACTCCAATTCTTCAGAACAGAGTTCACAAAGGATTGGTGCGTAAGTATGAAGGGCCCTTCCCAATTATTAGCAGAGTAGGCAATGTTTCCTACAAGTTGCAGCTGCCGGGCGTGGTTCAAAATTCACAACGCCCTTCACGCCAAAGAAACTGAAGGCCTACCATTCGGATCCGCAAGATGCTTTCGAAATGTTCCAACTCGGCTACCTCCCATCGAGCCTCCCACGAGAAGCGAAAGTGGAATCCATTTCGGGCGGATCGAAAAAAAAAGCTACCCACCGGAGCGAATGACAGAGTACTTGGTGAAGTGGCTTAAAGCTTCCCAAACCGAAGCCGGTTGGGAGCCTCAAGACGCCCCGCGACATGAAGAAGAAGTCATCAACAACTATCATCAAGCGCCGACGAGGGCGCCGACAGATTTAAGTGGGGGAGAATGTCACGAACGGTCGCCACGCGACCCAAGAACAACTCTGTTCAACGAACCGTTCGTCGCCGCGAGACCTGCATGTACAGCTGCTTGGCAGCATGTTTTCTCTTAGTTTTGGGTCATTTTGTTTGTAAATATGTAAGTTCGAACAAGCTGCAGCGTTGTAAAGCGACCGCCACCGAACCGAAAGCAAAACAGCCCCAAAACAGCCCAAATCAGCCTTTTTTTGCGTCGCTGGAGGTGAGCGGAGAACTGCCTCCGCTCACAAAACGCCAGCCATCTCAGACCCCAGGAACCCCCGGTGGCACATGGCTGGATGGGCTTTGGTTATATACCGGGCGTTGAACACTCTTTCGCAAGTTCGCGACGCGACCTTTACGGAACTTGGTTTTGCGCCGGGACCAGGTGAGCGGCTGTTTGTGGGCTTGCAGCTGTTCGTTCATCCTTGAAAGCCTTGTTTTTCTCCCTCTCCCTCTTTTCTCTTGTGCACACAAGGTGTTCGACGAATTGCTTGTAAAGCTTCCCTTTCCGCGAGACTTCGGGACTTGTCCGTTGCTCGTTCTTTCGAACTAACTTCTTTCTCTTTTACAGGTCCTTAGGGACCTGCGAGAGGTTACAAAGTGGGCTGATCCTTGCGGAGCAAGATCGCAAGGGCGAAGCGCGACTTAGGCAACGCAAGCTAAGTTCGCGTCCTTGCCCCAAGGGTGAAGCGCGACTTAGGCAACGCAAGCTAAGTTCGCGTCTTTGGCCGCAAGGGTGCCTCACGCCTTAGGCAATTCCAGCTAAGGTCGTGACAGCTCGCCGCTCGCTCGCTCAGGCAAAAACGGCCTGTTTTGGCCCGTTTTTGGGCCGTTTTGGCCAGTTTTTGGGCAGTTCTTGCGTGCCGCGGCGAACGACGTGAGCGGAGCAAAACGTCAGCCATCTAAGGGCCCTGGAACCCCCCGGGTTGCACAGGGCTGGATGGGGCGTTCGTATAGTAGGGACGGTGCTGCTTCGCTTCATTTCGCTGTCCGCCGCCGCCCATTTTCGCTTCAGCCAAAAAATGACCAGTTTTGGCCCATTTTGGGGCCGTTTTGGCCAGTTTTTTGGCAGTTCTTGCGTGCGCTTAACGAACGTGAGCGGAGCAAAAAAACGTCAGCCATCTCAGCACCCTGAAACCCCGGTGGCACAGGGCTGGATGGGGCGTTCAGATAGCAGGACGGTGCTGCTTTCGCTTCGCTCGCTGTCCGCCGCCATTTCGCCGGGCCGCTTCGCTTTCAGCCAAAAAACGGCCTGTTTTGGCCCGCTTTTTGGGCCGTTTTGGCCAGTTTTTGGGCAGTTCTTGCGTGCAGCGGCGAACGACGGCGGAGCAAAACGTCAGCCATCTAAGGGCCCTGGAACCCCGGGTTGCACAGGGCTGGATGGGGCGTTCAGATAGTAGGGGACGGTGCTGCTTTCGCCTGCTGTCCGCCTGCTTCGCCCGCTTCGCTCAGCCAAAAATGACCAGTTTTGGCCCATTTCTGGGCCGTTTTGGCCAATTTTTGGGTAGTTCTTGCGTGTCGTGGCGAACGACGTGAGCAGAGCAAAACGTCAGCCATCTCAGCACCCTGGAACCCCCCGGGTTGCACAGGGCTGGATGGGGCGTTCGTATAGCAGGGACTGTGCTGCTTCTCGCTTCACTCGCTGTCCGCCACTCGCCGCTCGCTCGGTCAGCCAAAAATGACCAGTTTTGGCTAGTTTTTGGGCAGTTCTTGCGTGCTGTGGCGAACGACGTGAGCGGAGCAAAACGTCAACCATCTCAACACCCTGGAACCCCCCGGGTGACACAGGGCTGGATGGGGCGTTCGTATATCAGGGATGGTGCTGCCTCTCGCTTCGCTCGCTGTTCGCCGCTCGCTCGCTCAGCCAAAAATGGCCAGTTTTGGCCCGTTTTTGGCCAGTTTTGGCCAGTTTTTGTGCAGTTCTTGCGTGCCGCGGCGAACGACGTGAGCGGAGCAAAACGTCAGCCATCTCAGCACCCTGGAACCCCCCGGGTGGCACAGGGCTGGATGGGGCGTTCGTATAGTAGGGACGATGCTGCCTCTCGCTTCGCTCGCTGTCCGACGCTCGCTGCTCGCTGGCTCAGCCAAAAATGGCAAGTTTTAGCCCTTTTCTGGGCAGTTTTGGCCAGTTTTTGGGCAGTTCTTGCGTGCCGCGGCGAACGACGTGAGCGGAGCAAAACGTCTGCCATCTCAGCAACCTGGAACCCCCCGGGTGGCACAGGGATGGATGGGGCGTTCATATAGCAGGGACGGTATTGCCTCTCGCTTCGCTCGCTGTCCGCCACTCGTCGCTCGCTCGCTCAGCCAAAAATGGCCAGTTTTGGCCCGTTTCTGACCAGTTTTTGGGCAGTTCTTGCGTGCCGCGGCAAACGACGTGAGCGGAGCAAAACGTCAGCCATCTCAGCACCCTGGAACCTCCCGGGTGGCACAGGGCTGGATGGGGCGTTCGTATAGCAGGGACGGTGCTGATTGCACCAGGAGGTGCAACCGCCTAGGCCAGGAGGTGCAACCGCCTAGGCTATGTCTCCCAGCAAGACTGGGTGGTGCAACCGCCCCAGCCAAGAGGTGCAACCGCCCAGGGCTCAGTCTCCGAGCGAGACTGGGCGATGCAACCTCCTCTGTCAGGAGGTAACACCGCCAGAGCTCAAGTTTCGAAGCTCAAAGCGCGGTGCAACCTCTCCGGGCCAAGCGGGTAGAACCAGCCCTGAGCTCGGTCTTCGAGCTCTGGCAAAGAGGTGCAACCGCCTCTGACAGAGGTGGCACCGCCCAGAGGCTCAGTCTTCGAGCTCTGCTAGGCGGTGCAACCTCTCCAGTTAGGAGGTGCAACCGCTTGATCCTGGAATTCCGGGATTTGATCGTTTTGAGCTCCAAATTTGAATTGGGTTGGGGCCTATAAATACCCCACCCATTCAGCACAGAAAGAGAAAGAGACCCACACCGAAATCTTGATCTTCTCTGTGATTCTTGAGCTCAAATTGTTGTAAAGCCTTTAAGTCTCCTCCTTCTGTTCTTTAAGTTTCTGAATTGTAAAAGTGAGGAGAGAAAGGTTCTGTAAGGGTTGTCTCCTGAGCCCATCAAAAGGAGTGAAACTATAAAAGGGCTGTTGGCCTTCGCCTATTGAAGGAAGGCAGCTAGTTGACGTCAGTGACCTCGTCGGAGGAGGAAGCCAAAAGTGGAGTAGGTCAAGACTGACCGAACCACTCTAAATCTCAGGTTTGCTTTTACTTTGAGCACTTTATCATTACTGCAAACCTCCTACATAGCTACTACCCTCTGCGCTTTTACAAACGAGTCTCTAAGTTCTGATCTTTCCGAATTTGCATTCAGACGTAAATCGGTGTTTTCGTACGATTTTTACACTACAGTTTACGCTTACGTCTTGATTCCATTTATAACTGCAAATTGCTTTCTGCGTATTCATAAAACGCTTTTCAAAGTTCAAAACTACGTTTAGACGTAAAATTACGTTTTGACGTAAAAACTGCGTTTAGACGTAAACTGAGTTTAGACGTAAAACTGCGTTTAGACGTAAAACTGCATTTAGACGCAAAACTGCGTTTAGACGTAAAACTGCATTTAGACGTAAAACTGCGTTTAGACGTAAAACTGCGTTTAGACGCAAAACTGCGTTTAGACGTAAAACTGCACTTAGATGTAAAATTGCGTTTAGACGCAAACTGCGCTCAGACGCAAACTGTGTTTAGACGCAAACTGTGTTTAGACGCAAACTGCGCTTAGACGCAAACTGTGTTTAGACGCAAACTGTGTTTAGACGCAATCTGCGCTTAGACGCAAACTGCGCTTAAATGCAAACTGCGCTTAGACGCAATCTGCATTCAGACGCAATCTGCATTCAGACGCAAAACTGCATTTAGACGCAAACTGCGTAAACTGCACTTAGATACAAACTGTGAATCGGCTTTTACATTGAAATCGTTTTTATCGGACGAACGCAGCTTTCATTTTTAAATCGCTGAAAGATTTCTGCTGCACTAATTCCCCCCCTCTTAGTGCTCTCGACCCTAACAATTGGTATCGAGCAAGGTTAACTCTCTAACGGACTAAAACCCAAGAGAGATGGCATACGGAAACCAAGAGGGGCATTCTATTACACGCCCACCCATGTTCAGTGGGACGGACTACACCCTTGGAAGACCCAATGAGGATCTTTCTTATTTCTATGGATTTTGAAACTGTGGAACCTTGTTGAAAATGGATTTTCAAAGTCTTCTCTTCCAATGATCGATTGGAATGAATTGGAAAAGAAGGCTTTTCGCTCTTAATGCTATGAATGCCTTATTTTATGACTTGATAAAAATGAGTTTAATTGTGTTTCAACTAATAAACTGCATTTGATATTTGGCACACACTTGAAGTGACCCACGAGGGCACAAGTAGAGTGAAAGAGTCAAAAATCAATCTGTTGTTGCATTCTTTTGAACTTTTTTCCAATGAAACCGAAGTGAAACCATTGGCGACATGTTTACCCGTTTCACGGATGTCGCCAACGGTCTAAAAGGACTCGAAAAAGTTTTTTTCGGATTTTGAACTCAGAATAAGATACTAAGATCCCTTCCTAAGAGTTGGGATCCTAAAGTCACTGCTATTCAAGAGGCAAAAGATCTAAACAACTTCCCTCTTGAAGAACTAATTGGGTCATTAATGACCCACGAGATGACTTGCAAAGCTCATGAAGAGCAAGAAGACATCCTTCCAAAGAACAGGAAGGATATGGCACTTAAAACTTTGAATGCCACTTGAGAGAAAACTCAAGTGATGAGGACTGTGATGATGACTTGGCACTTTTAACAAGAAAGTTTAAAAAATTCTTTAAAAGAAACAAGTTTAAGAATGATGCTAAAAAAATAAACTTGAACCCAAGAAGGACCAAGTGATGAATGTAAAAAAGCGGGACACTACAAGAGTGATTGTCCCCAAGTCAAAAAAAGAAGAACATCAAAGAAGAAGGCGCTTCAAGCAACATGGGACGACTTCGGCATCCAAGAAGAAGAGGAGACCAACACCGAAAGCAAGTTGCTCATTACGCTCTAATGGCCATCGAAGACGAGGTAACAAATTCATTAGATGCAGATTTATCATTCGATGAATTATTAAATGCTTTCCATGAATTGTTTGATGAGTGTAAGACTATTAGTGGTAAATACAAATTGCTAAAAAAGGAGTATGATAGTCTTATTTACAAGTTTGATAAGTTAAATGCTGAACATAGTGATAGTTTAAACTCATGCATAAAATGCCATGATCTAGAAACTTTTCAAAAAGAAAACTTGCTACTTAAGGACACCTTGAAGAAATTCGAGGTTGTTAGCAAGTCATTAAACATGATCCTTACAAACAAGGGTCATGTTCCCAAAAGAAGTGGGATTGGATTTGTGAGGAGTCCTCACCAAAATCCAACTACCTTCGTAAAAGGCCCCATCTTATATGTTAGACATCAAAGCAAATGCAACTTTTGTTGCAAGTTCGGACATAGGACGCATTATTGTCCATTTAGGAAATTTAGTCCAAACAAATTGATTTGGGTTCCTAAAGGAACCATGACAAATTCTATGCAACATGATAGAAAATCTAGATCTATTAGTCAGGCACCCAAAAGCAAATGGGTACCTAAAAATCATCCCTTCCTACAAAAACATTAAAACCTTAGGCTGGAGCAAGAATTAATGTTCTGCTCCTTGATTCTCGACAGTCATAACCCAAATGCAATTTGGATACAACAACGAGTGGAAATTATGAAATCACAAATACAATTTGGATACAACCTAATGTGACTTTTCAAAATCACAAACATATGTACGACATTGGGAGTATGCACGTTAAAAGGTCTATCTTGATCGTACAAGCATTTTTGCCTTGAAATAAAAACGCACACGTAATCATGTAAGTAACGTTAATTGCTCTGAATGAAAACTCTCCTCAAGACAAAACCTCCCTGATCAAATCACAACAAAGTGTTCACTGCCTACAGGTGGTGGCACCTCTCCAGCTAACGGTGGCACCTCCAGCCATCATGGGTTGCCAGCGGTTGCACCGCTCTAGCCAGAGGTGCAACCGCCCGCAACTCTGCCTTTTTTAACCCACGCTAGGGCCGGCGGTGAAACCGACCCCAACTCACCTCCCTTTCCTTCTCTACTCCTCCAAGCCTCCTCCATCCCCATTTCACCCCGTTTAGCTTCCCAAATACCTCCCATTTCGGAGCAAAACATCAAGAATCGCTCCCTGTTTTGAAGATTCCACTAAGGTATTCTCTAAGAACCTCTTAAACTCTGTTTTGTTCTTTATTCACTCTTGTTCACCTTTATCCCTCTAAACAGCAGTAGTTATGGGATCTAGAAGATCCTCAAGGGACAAGGGAAAGAGGAGATTAGAAGAAGAGTTTGATTTTACCCTTTTTGATTCAAAAAACCATGCTGAAAAATTTCTCTCTTTCGAACTAAGAAGCATCAATAAGGGAAAATACGTAGATCTGAATGAACTAAGAGACGTAGAGACTATCCAATGGTTTGCAAACCTAAATCTACTTCCAATCTTGCAGATCAACGAACCCATCTATCCTAGGCTAGTTAGGTTATTTTACAATAACATACAAATAGATGATGAAGAAAGGATGTCCACCTATCTTTTAGGACAACACATCTCAATCACTGATAGATTCATTTGTGATATGATAGGCATTCCCATGAAAAGCATAGGACTTTACTTTAGAGGATCATGGGATGATGAAACTATTAGAACATCCTATGTTGAAGCCTTAGGAACAATCTTTGCCAATCCTAACATAGCATTTGTTCCTAAAAGTTGTGAACATCTACTGCCTTTAAACACTAAGATACTTCATCATATCATGACTAGTATAATTCTTCCTAAACAATACCATCATGATGAAGTGAGTCAATTAGAATTAGGAACTATGTACTTAATCATGAAAGGACATGACATTTGTCTTGGCTATCTTATCCAACAAAACATGTTAGAATTATCTAAGAAAGATATGATGCTCCCATATGGTGGTATAATTACTAGAATAATGAAAGCTACGACATTCAAATACCACCGGAAGAAGAAGTAATGAAAGTAGATAGATTCAGCATAATAAACAAAAATCTACTTCACCGACTAAGATGTCACTATAGAAACGGTGAATCGGGTTAGAATGCCTAGAAGAACTGATCCCCCCTCAACCCAAACGTAACCCCAACCCGAAAGGCGGAAACACCGGTCTTTAGGAGTACCCAATCTCCTCCGATCTGTCCCTTTGAGGAAACACATCTGGTTGAGCAAACTCACACATCATCCATCGAAGATATTGGGATTGGATGGACCGATTGAAACAAAGACAAGAACGGCTTGAACTTCGACAAGATCAAATCCTAAGCGAGCTGCAGCAAATCCATCGACAATTTGACTCTTTATTTAGGCACTTCAACCTTCCACCTCATGAATGAGCTTGTATGAACACAATCATCCGTTGTTGTTATAAACTCCTCATGGACTTTGTCTTTGATACTGGCATGTTGTAAACTCCTTATGTTACTCATCATGAAGGACTTTTTTTTTGATATGGTTACCGATATGTTGTAAACTCCATATGTTACCCTTTTTTTACCTTGATCTGTAAGCATATGCAAATTTACAAACATCTCTTGTTGTTTATCTCGGATTTTACACTGAAACTAAAATGTTTTAAAAACCTTATGCCTTAAAAAATATAAAGTGACATACCAATATAGTTGATAAGTCAGCAATATGACATTGATATGGTTGCTATTACTGATGTTAATATGGTTGCTATCATTGATACTATGATTAGGCCATACTTGCATCATCAAGAAATATATGATTGCTATCATTGCTATATGCCCTGTATCAAGATATCAAACAAAAATTTGCATCGTACGAGCTGATATCTTACCATGTGATGCAATGCTACACTTGCTAAAATATTCGAAATGTGTACATCATGAAATGATATCAAAATCTTGCTTCACAGCTATACATGTCGATATCATGCCATATGATGAAATGCTACAATTGATAAACACTTGAAATAGTTGCGTTACAATATCAAAAGCTAACACTGCAAAGGAAGCAAAAATTTGCTAGCTTGCAACTTGCATATTTCAAGAAGCAAGAGTTGCCTTCTTGAATATCTCTAAACTGCTAGCTTGCAAGTTCTAAAATGTTTTAACATTGCTAGCTTGCATGTGCTATCTTGTATGCTGTAAAACTTGCATATCTAAAACTTGGTAGCTTGAATGTTCTAAGCACGATGTAACATTTGCTAAATTTTCTGGCTTCAAAACTGCATGATAATAAAACTTGTTATTATGTTTTTCATGCAATGAGTTGAATCAATATCACAAACGATTGATTGTGATACTTCTCCTTTTTGTTGATGACAAAGGGGGAGAAGTATGTTGATGACATGACATGTGATGCATAAGTTTATGCATATGTTCATGTTGACGTGTTGCAAGTATTCATGATGAATATTGCAATGACTTGAATTCAGTTTGAATTCAAGGTTCTATCAATATGGCATATTGATAGGGGGAGTTTGTTTAAACTCTGGGAAGGTTAACTCCGTTTATGATGACATGTTGCTTAGATTTTTGAATCTAAGAGTTTCTATCAATATGGCATATTGATAGGGGGAGTTTGTTTAAACTCCGGGAGTTAAGTTTAACTCCGTCATCAAGTAGTTGTCATCATCAAAAAGGGGGAGATTGTTGAATCTCATATTTTGATGATGAAACTACTTGATATATGTTTATAATTTAATCTGTGTTTTGAGTGACGCAGGATGCTTCGATCAGGATGAGACAATTAAAGCAGGAAAATCATGTTGTGCCGAAGGAACATGTCAAGATTGGACGTCGGGCGGTGGATCGGTCGACGACGATCGATGTAAGGCTTCGGGCCGTGGACTCGCATCGGGCCAAGAAGAGCGGGTATTGTGCCAAGGATATCGGAGTTGCAGAGTTAACCAGCCGATTGGGCAATAGGCTGCAGGAGAGGACGATGCGCCAAGAATCGGATGTAAGCGTCGAGGGACCAATGACATGCCGGACAACTTGGTTAAATTGCTTAGGATTAATTGTCTCGATCGAAGTTTTGTTGTGCAGGATAAACTACGATGAAAGTTAGACAAGCAGCAGGAGTTGCGCCGGAGTCAAGATCATGATCACGTTGGGAGTTCGAGAGTTCGACGGAAGTTCGGACGGTCGTCGGAGGTTCTACGAGAACAGATCCGAGAAGTCCAGAAGCTTGCCAAGCGAAGCTCGTCGGAACTCGCCAAGTGGATTGTCGCAAAGTCCAGGAGTTTTTGCGGAAGTCCACAGAAGAATCACCGAGGGTTCATCGGATGATCGACGGAAGTTCGCCGGAAACTTCGCGCGGAAGAAGCGATTGACGATCGAGCAAAGCTGCAGAAATTGTCTTAGATTTAATCGTAGTTAGCACGTTGATTAAGTTGGAAAATGGGAGGTGATCCCATTAGCTTAATCTTGGGGCAATTGGGCCCCTGAAAAGATTGAAATTGGGCCGAATGGAGCTAACCATTCGGACCTTGATTGCACCAGGAGGTGCAACCGCCTAGGCCAGGAGGTGGCACCGCCTGGGCTATGTCTCCCAGCGAGATTGGGCGGTGCAACCGCCCCAGCCAAGAGGTGCAACCGCCCAGGGCTCAGTCTCCGAGCGAGACTGGGCGGTGCAACCTCCTCTGTCAGGAGGTAGCACCGCCAGAGCTCAAGTTTCGAGCTCTGCCAGGTGGTGCAACCTCTCCAGTCAGGCGGTGCAACCGCCTGAGCTCGGTCTTCGAGCTCTGGCAGAGAGGTGCAACCGCCTCTGACAGAGGTGGCACTGCCCAGAGGCTCAGTCTTCGAGCTCTGCCAGGCGGTGCAACCTCTCCAGTCAGGAGGTGCAACCGCCTGATCCCGGAATTCCGGGATTTGATCGTTTTGAGCTCCAAATTTGAACTGGGTTGGGGCCTCTAAATACCCCACCCATTCAGCACAGAAAGAGCAAGAGACCCACACCGAAATCTTGATCTTCTCTATGATTCTTGAGCTCAAATTGTTGTAAAGCCTTTAAGTCTCCTCCTTCTGTTCTTTAAGTTTCTGAAGTGTAAAAGTAAGGAGAGAAAGGTTCTGTAAGGGTTGTCTCCTGAGCCCATCAAAAGGAGTGAAACTATAAAAGGGCAGTTGGCCTTCGCCCATTGAAGGAAGGCAGCTATTTGACGTCGGTGACCTCGTCGGAGGAGGAAGCCAAAAGTGGAGTAGGTCAAGACTGACCGAACCACTCTAAATCTCTGGTTTTCTTTTACTTTGAGCACTTTATCATTACTGCAAACCTCCTACATAGCTAATGCCCTCTGCGCTTTTACGAACGAGTCTCTAAGTTCTGATCTTTCCGAATTTGCATTCAGACGTAAATCGGTGTTTTCGTACGATTTTTACACTGCAGTTTACGCTTACGTTTTGATTCCATTTATAACTGCAAATTGCTTTCTGCGTATTCATAAAACACTTTTCAAAGTTCAAAACTGTGTTTAGACATAAAATTACGTTTTGACGTAAAAACTGCGTTTAGACGTAAACTGAGTTTAGACGTAAAACTGCGTTTAGACGTAAAACTGCGTTTAGATGCAAAACTGTGTTTAGACGTAAAACTGCATTTAGACGTAAAACTGCGTTTAGACGTAAAACTACGTTTAGACGCAAAACTGCGTTTAGATGTATAACTGCACTTAGACGTAAAACTGCGTTTAGACGCAAACTGCGCTCAGACGCAAACTGTGTTTAGACGCAAACTGTGTTTAGACGCAAACTGCGCTTAGCCGCAAACTGTGTTTAGACGCAAACTGTGTTTAGATGCAAACTGCG
>LS990916.1:10555053-10560053 GCA_900464855.2 Musa schizocarpa | reverse complement strand
AAAGACGCGCGAACTTTGCGTTGCCTAAGTCGGCGCCGCTTTTGCGATCTTGCTCCATGAGGATCAGCCCACTTGGTAACCTCTCGCAGGTCCCTAAGTACCTCAAAAGAGAAAGAAGTTAGTTCGAAAGAAGCGAGCAATGGACAAGTCTCGAAGTCTCGCTGAAAAGGGAAGCTTTACAAGCAATTCGACGAACACCCTGTGTGCACAAGAGAAAAGAGGGAGAGGGAGAAAAACAAGGCTTTCAAGGATGAACGAATAGCTGCAAGCCCACAAACAACTGCTCACCTGGTCCCAGGCGCAAAGACAAGTTCCCGTAAAGGTCACGTGCGAACTTGCGAAAGAGATCTCAACGCCCGGTATATAACAGAAGCCCCATCCAGCTATGTGCCTCCGCTCACCTCCCGCGGCACGCGAAAACGGATCTATTTTGGGCTGTTTTGGGGCTGTTTTGCTCGGTTCGGTGAGCAGTCGCTTTGCAACGCTGCAGCTTGTTCGAACTTACATATTTGCAAGCAAAATGACCCAAAACTAAGAGAAAACATGCTGCCAAGCAGCTGTACATGCAGGTGTGAGCGACGAACGGTTCGTTGAACGGAGTTGTTGCGGGTGCGCGACGACCGTTCATGACAAACCGGCGCTCTCGCCCGTCGTTCGCCTCCCGACCCACAGAATCGCCTTTGACCCCATGGGCTCGTGTCGCCGGTGTAGCCCTCGTGGTGGTATAGCCACAGGCGGCCATCGGGAAGTGAAATTCCGCACGGACAATGGGCCGAATCCTTTGCAGACGACTTAAATACGCGATGGGGCATTGTATGTGGTAGAGTGGCCTTGCTGCCATGATCAACTGAGATCCAGCCCTGCATCGCACGGATTCGTCCCCCCCCCCCCCTCAAATTCACTGCCCTCCACGCCGACGAGGTTGAAAGCGACAGTCGAGCGGTCGAAATATCCGACGGGACGCATTGAACTTAGGGGCTGAGGTATCCAAGTGCGGCAGCAGCGCTCAGCAATGCAGGAGCCACCGCACGTGGCAACCGAGTGCCTTTGATTCGATGATACGCTAGCAATGACGGAGCGGTCACTGCAGGATTCGACGAGGCACAAGCGATGCAGGTCGATGGATGCACATGTTGTTGCCGCTGTGCAGGCGCAAGCACCAACCAATGTGCCAATGGCCCGTCCGCAGAATCGCACTCGATGACAAACACAACACATCATTACCTTGCCTCAATGCCCTCGCTTGCTTCACCCGCCTTGCAGCGTAGCTCAGATCTCAGCACCCTGTTGGCTTTGGGTTCAGACAATACAATGAACCCAGCCAGGGGACGCCGCAACCACTTTCGCTGTCCGCCCGCCTTTCGCCCTCGCTCGCTCATTTCGCGGCCAAAAAATGGCCAGTTTTGGCCCGGCCCTTTTTTGGCGCCAGTTTTGGGTAGTTCTTTCGTGTCTTGGGCGAACGGCGTGGCGGAGCAAAACATCATTGAGCGTAGCACCCTGAAACCCCGGGTGGCATAGGGGGCTTGATGGGCCATTCAGTATAGCAGGGATGGTGCTGCCTCTCGCCGCTTCGCTGTCCGCCTTCGCCCGGCTTTCGGTCGCTAAGCCAAAATGGCCAGTTTTGGCCCGTTTATGGGCTGTTTTGGCCAGTTTTTGGGCAGTTCTTGTGTGCCGAGGCGAACGACATGAGCGAGCAAAACGTCAGCCATCTCAGCACCCTGGAACCCCGGGTGGCACAGGGCTGGATTGGGCGTTCAAATTATAGCAGGGACGGTGCTGCCTCTCGCTTTCGCTGTCCGTTCGCCCTTCGCTTCGCTTAGCCAAAAATGGCCAGTTTTGGCCCGTTTTTGGGCCGTTTTGGTCAGTTTTGGGCAGTTCTTGCGTGCGCGACGAACGACATGAGCGGAGCAAAAGCGTCAGCCATCTCAGCACCCTGGAACCCCGGGTGGCACAGGGCTGGATGGGGCGTTAAATAAAAGCAGGGACGGTGCTGCCTCTCGCCATTTCGCTGTCCAGTTGTCCGCCTCGCCTTTCGCTCAGCCAAAAATGGCCAGTTTTGGCCCGTTTTTTTAGCCCGTTTTCGCCAGTTTTTGGGCAATTCTACGCGTCTTGCGGCGAACAACATGAGCGGAGCAAAACGTCAGTCATCTCAGCACCCCTGGAACCCCCGGTGGCACAGGGCTGGATGGGGCGTTCAGATAGCAGGGGACGGTGCTGCCTCTCGCCCTTTCGCTGTCATGGCTTCGCCGCCTTTCGCTCGCTCAGCCAAAATGGCCAGTTTTGGCCAGTTTTTGGGCAGTTCTTGCATGTGCGTTGGTGAGCGACATGAGCGGAGCAAAAGGTCAGCCATCTCAGCACCCTGGAAACCCCTGGGTGGCACAGGGCTGGATGGGCTTTGGTATAGCAGGGACGGTGCTGCCTCTCACTTCGCTCGCCGTCCGCCGCTCGCTGCTCGCTCACTCAGCCAAAAATGGCCAGTTTTGGCCCGTTTTTGGGCCGTTTTGGCCAGTTTTTGGGCAGTTCTTGCGTGCCGCGACGAACGACATGAGCAGAGCAAAACGTCAGCCATCTCAGCATCCTGGAACCCCTCGGGTGGCAAAGGGCTGGATGGGGCGTTTGTATAGCAGGGACGGTGCTGCCTCTCGCTTCGCACACTGTCCGCCGCTCGCCGCTCGCTCGCTCAGCCAAAAATGGCCAGTTTTGGCCCGTTTTTGGGCTGTTTTGGCCAGTTTTTGGGCAGTTCTTGCGTGCCGCGGCGAACGACGTGAGCGAAGCAAAACGTCAGCAAAAAATGGCCAGATTTGGTCTTTTTTTGGCCTGTTTATGGGCCGTTTTTCCTTCGATTGAAATCTTCTTCTTCCTTGTGTGGCCAACAATGCGTTGCTCTGTACTTCTTCGTGCACGGCGGTGTCTTGTCGTCGATTGCCTTGTTTGATCGGCCACTTGAGTCTTTGTTGCTCGTGGTTGGCGATGGGCTGTCCGATGGGATGACTGTGTCAGCATGTGAGCTGTGATGGATTTGTATGCCGCGGTGGGCTCCCTGCTTTTGTGCAATTGACCACCGACGTTGCAAGTCTCTTCAATGGTACTCTGTTCGAATGGAGATGTGTGTGTTGCCTGTACAATCTACCTAGTTCCTTTGGAAATAGACTTTGTTTACCTTGCTTATCCACTTCTCATGTCCTATACGAATGAGGAGTGTCGATGTCCGTGCACCTTGTGTGTCCTCGAACGATGTCATGTCTCAGACCTCTCATCTCGAGTGGCTCCAGTGTTCACGTGAGTGCTCTTGGATGCAGTGGATAAGAATGTACCATGGGTCTTTGGACTCTTGGCACATGATCGGTTGGCTTTCTTGGTAAGCCCTTCGACGGATTACAGCCTTCCATCATTGCCCCCCTTTCCCTTGTGGTAATGGGTCGGCATGTTGGGCTTGGCGTCGTGAAGGGCGTGCTACCTGGTTGATCCTGCCAGTAGTCATATGCTTGTCTCAAAGATTAAGCCATGCATGTGTAAGTATGAACTATTTCAGACTGTGAAACCGCGAATGGCTCATTAAATCAGTTATAGTTTGTTTGATGGTGCGTGCTACTTGGATAACCGTAGTAATTCTAGAGCTAATACGTGCAACAAACCCCGACTTCCGGAAGGGATGCATTTATTAGATAAAAGGCTGGCGTGGGCTTTGACCACTGCTCCGATGATTCATGATAACTTCGACGGATCGCGACGGCCCTCATGCCGGCGACGCATCATTCAAATTTTTTGCTCTATCAACTTTCGATGGTAGGATAGGGGCCTACCATGGTGGTGACGGGTGACGGAGAATTAGGGTTCGATTGGGAGAGGGAGCCGAGAAATGGCTACCACATCCAAGGAAGGCAGCGGCAGCGCCAAATTACCCAATCGACGGGGGAGGTAGTGACAATAAATAACAATACCGGGCTCTTCGAGTGCGGTAATTGGAATGAGTACAATCTAAATCCCTTAACGAGGATCCATTGGAGGGCAAGTCTGGTGCCAGCAGACATGGTAATTCCAGCTCCAATGGCGTATATTTAAGTTGTTGCAGTTAAAAAGCTCGTAGTTGGACTTTGTGGCGGGTCGGTCGGTCGCCTCGTAGTTAAAAAAGCTCGTAGTTAGATTGGAATGAGTACAATCTAAATCCCTTTTGGCCAGTTTTGCCCAGTTTTTGGGCATTTCTTGCGTGCGCGGCGAACGGCGTGAGCGTGAGCAAAAACGTCAGCCATCTCAGCAACCTGGAACCCCGGGTGGCACAGGGCTGGATGGGACGTTAAGTATAGCAGGGATGGTGCTGCCTATCGCCGCTCGCTGTCCGCCGCTTCGCTGCTTCTTCTCGCTCAGCCAAAATGGCCAGTTTTGGCCCGTTTCTGGCCAGTTTTGGCCAGTTTTTTGGGCAGTTCTTGCGTGCGGCGGTGAGCGACATGGCGGAGCAAAATGTCAGCCATCTCAGCACCCTGGAACCCCGGGTGGCATGGGGGCGGATGGGGCGTTCAGTATAGCAGGGACGGTGCTGCCTCTCGCTCGCATTTCGCCAGACCGCTGCTTTCGCTTCGGCTCTTTCGTTCAGCCAAAAATGGCCAGTTTTGGCCCATTTTTGGGCGTTTTGGCTGTTTTTTTGGGCAGTTCTTGCATGCCGCGGGCGAACGACGCGAGCGGAGCAAAACGTCAGCCATCTCAGCACCCTGGAACCCCGGTGGCACAGGGCTAGATGGGGCGTTCGTATAGCAGGGACGGTGCCGCCTCTCGCTTCACTCGATGTCCCTCCTTCGCCGCTTCTTCGCTCAGACAAAATGGCTAGTTTTGGACCGTTTTGGCCAGTTTTGGCCAGTTTTTGGGCAGTTCTGCGCGTGCGCGGTGAACGGCGTGAGCGGAGCAAAGCGTCAGCCATCTCAGCACCCTGGAACCCCGGGTGGCACAGGGCTGGATGGGGCGTTCATATAGCAGGGACGGTGCTGCCTCTCGCTTCGCTCATTGTC
>LS990916.1:10532553-10550053 GCA_900464855.2 Musa schizocarpa | reverse complement strand
TCGAAGACCGAGCTCAGGCGGTGCTACCTCTCTGTCAGGGAGGTTGCACCGCCCAGTCTAGCTCGAAGACTGAGCTCTGGGCGGTTGCACCTCCTGGCTGGGGCGGTTGCACCGCCCAGTCTCGCTGGGAGACACAGCCCTGGCGGTTGCACCTCCTGGCCTAGGCAGTTGCACCGCCTGGTGCAATCAGGGTCCGAATGGTTAGCTCCATTCGGCCCAATTTCAATCATTTCAGGGGCCCAATTGCCCTAAGATTAAGCTAATGGGATCACCTCCCATTTTCAAGCTTAATCAATGTGCTAACTACGATTAAATCTAAGACAACTTCTGCAGCTTTGCTCCGATCGTCAATCGCTTCTTCGGCGAGTTTTCGCGAACTTCCGTCGATCATCCGATGAACCCTAGGTGATTCTTCTGCGGACATCCGCAAACTCCTGGACTTTGCGATGATCCACTTGGCGAAGTTCGACGAAGCCTTAGCTAAGGCAAGCTTCTGGACTTCTCGGATCTGTTCTCGCTGCTGAACCTCCGGACGACCGTCCGAACTTTAAATCGAACTCTCGAACTCCCAACGTGATCATGATCTTGACTCCAAGCAACTCCTGCTGCTTGTCTAACTTTTTCATCGAAGTTAATCCTACACACTTATCTCAACACATAGATTAGACAACAAATGACAATTGACTTCATCATCAAAATCCAGATTCAACAATCTCCCTTTTTTTGATGATGACAATCAATGATAATGGAGTTATCCTTAACTCCCCCTATCTATATGCCATGGTTGAGATAAGTCAACCTTGAATTCAAGACCTAAGAATTCAAGTGACGTATTGATAAGTTAGATCAGTTAAACTTATCAATACTCCCATCATGATACCCATCATGATGTATCTCTTCAAGAATGATGTCAAGTTTGTATGATTGTAACTATTCATCATGTAATCATATAAAGCTGCGAAGGACTATTACATGATGCACACATTTGAGATTTTCTAGCAAGTTTGCATTTACTTCACAAGATAGGATATCAACTCAAGACATAATGCAAACTATAGCACATGTTCATATATCTCTTGGTGATGCAAGGATGGCATAATCATAACATTGTTTATAGCATCACTCAAGTATTTGCAACTATGACATAGACATGGCAGTGTTTATCAATTCATATGTTTCTCCCCCTTTGTCATCAACAAAAAGCATGATAGCATTATCAAAAAGCATGGTAGATGTGATTCCAGCAGGTTATCACACACATAAAGGAAGGCATGACATATAATACTTTGAATATCTCTTTTCCTTGTTATAATTCGTTGCTTGAGGGAGGAAAGTCATTTTTCAAAAAGTTTTCATAAGAGTGTACAGGAAAATTTCATTTTTAGCATTCAAACCGAAAAATGAACTTCTTACATGCATTCGGTTATGAGTAAGCTACTGATTTTTAAAAACATTTGTCACATAATTTTCAACATGTTATTTGATCAAGTGATGCCAAGGCATGTAATAGTTATAACATCCGAAAAATAATTTTAACTAGTTTAAGTATTCGGACACATCAACATTCCTAATTCTCTTCTTATGTAATCAAATTGTTCTTCACATAGGGGTTTTGTAAAGATATCAGCTAGTTGATGTTTGGTATCAATGAACTCTATGGTTACATCATGATTAGTGACATGATCTCGTATAAAGTGATGTCTAATATCAATATGTTTTGTTCTTGAGTGTTGTATAGGATTTTTAGTTAAGCATATTGTACTCGTGTTATCACATTTAATGGGAATATCTTTAAGATTAACTTTGTAATCTTCTAAAGTGTTTTTCATCCATACAACTTGTGCACAACATGCACTTGCTGCAATATATTCAGCTTCGGTCGTTGATAGAGCAACTGAGCTTTGTTTCTTAGATGACCAGGATACAAGGGCATGTCCTAAAAATTGACATGATCCTGATGTGCTTTTTCTATCCAGTCTACAGCCAGCGAAGTCCGCATCAGCATAAGCCATTAATTCAAAATTTTCTGATTTTGGGTACCATAATCCTAGATTTGTGGTTCCATTAAGATATCTAAGTATTCTTTTGACTGCTTTGAGATGAGATATCTTAGGGTTTGATTGAAATCTAGCACAAAGTCCTACACTGAACATAATGTCTGGTCTGGTGGCAGTGAGGTAAAGTAAACTTCCTATCATACCCCTATAGGTTTTTTGATCGAAGCTTTCTCCATTCTCATCAATTTCTAACTTAGTGGAGGTGCTCATAGGAGTGTTAATGGCTTTTGAGTTATTCATATTGAACTTCTTTAGCAAACTCATAGCATATTTGGTTTGACTAATAAAGATGCCATTGCTTAGTTGTTTGATTTGTAGGCCTAAGAAGAATGTTAACTCTCCCATTAGACTCATTTCGAATTCACGGCTCATAGTTTTCGCAAAGGATTCACAAAGAGATTCATTCGTAGAACCAAAGATAATATCATCAACATAAATTTGAACAATGAGAAAATTGTTTTCAAAGTTCTTGATGAATAATGTAGTATCAACCTTGCCTTTTATGAAATTATTTTCAATAAGAAAAGAACTAAGTCTCTCATACCAAGCCCTTGGAGCTTGTTTTAAACCATAGAGAGCTTTAGTTAATCTGAACACATGATTAGGGGAGATTATTATTTTCAAATCCAGGAGGTTGTTCAACATAGACTTCTTAGGAAATAAAGCCATTAAGAAAAAGGCTTTTTAACATCCATTTGAAACAACTTAAAATTATTACTGCTAAGCGTGGGCAAGGAGCATCCTTATGGCTTCTAATCGAGCCACAGGAGCGAAAGGTTTCTTCATGTCGATACCTTCTTCTTGGTTGAAACCTTTGGCCACTAATCTAGCCTTGTTTCTAACCACGATACCATTTTCATTTTGCTTGTTTTGAAGACCCATTTAGTACCAATAACTAAATGGTCATTTGGCCTAGGAACAAGCTTCCACACTTCTCAAATTGATTTAATTCATCTTGCATTAGATAATCCATGAATCATCTTTCATGGCTTCATCAATGCATTTGGGTTCAATTTGGGAGAGAAAGGCGACATTTGCACAAATGGTTTTAAGAGAAGATCGTGTTTGAACCCTTTTGATGTGTCTCCTAAGATTAGCTCCTTAGGATGAGCATCGACATACTTCCAATCTTTGGGTAAGGAAATCTGAGAAGTGGATGCATCCAAGTTGCTAGTTGGAGGCGGGGGTTTTCGTTTAAATTCAAAGAATCAAAATTAACATCATCGTCAAGATCATTTTTCGTGATTTCAGAAATCTCATTGAAAACAACATGAATGGATTCTTCAATAATTAGAGTTCTTTTATTAAAGATAAAAAAAAGGCTTTAGAAACTGTAGAATAACCAAGAAAGATTCCTTCATCGGATTTAGCATCAAATTTTCCTAAGTTGTCTTTTTCATTTAAGATAAAACACTTACACCCAAAGACTTTAAAATATGAAACGTTGGGTTTTTTATTGTTCCATAACTCATAGGGAGTTTTGGTTAGTAGAGGTCTCACTAGAACTCTATTTAAGATGTAGCATGCAGTATTTACGGCTTCGGCACAAAAATATTTGGGTAGGTTGTGTTCATTCAACATGGTTCTTGCCATTTCTTGTAAATTTCGATTTTTTCTTTCTACAACGGATGATTGTGTTCATACAAGCTCATTCATGAGGTGGAAGGTTGAAGTGCCTAAATAAAGAGTCAAATTGTGGATGGATTTGCTGTAGCTCAGTTAGGATTTGATCTTGTCGAAGTTCAAGCCGTTCTTGTCTTTGTTCGAATCGGTCCATCCGAATCCCAATATCTTCGATGGATGATGTGTGAGTTTGCTCAACCGGATGTGTTTCCTCAAAGGGACAGATCGGAGGAGATTGGGTACTCCTAAAGACTGGTGTTTCCGGTTCGGGTTCAGGTTCAAGTTCAGGTTGAGGGGGATCAGTTCTTCTAGGCATTCTAACCCAGTTACCATTTCTATAGTGACATCTTAGTCGGTGAAGTAGATTTTTGTTTATTATGCTGAATCTATCTTTTTTTTTTTGGTAAGTAAAAGTAAATTGATTATGTGTAAAGTTTCTACAAATAGCTTTATCTATACAAGTCATAGACAAAGCCATGTAACTCATAGAGTGCGAATGCGATAGTTATGACTACACATGTTGTAGACTATAACTCCTAATTATAATCAAAATAGAAAATGTTTATCTAGATATATCAAAATTTGGCATCATTCCCAAGATCTTTAGCTAATAGCAAAATTAAAATTGATAAAAATATATTTTTCTCTTTGGGTAAAGTGCTCCGTTTTGAGATCTTGCTCCATACAGGATCTTGAGTCTCTAATAATCTCTTTCAATAGCTGAGCATTGTTTGTGTGTTGACATTTAAAGATTCTGTTACATCTCTCCTTCCACATCCACCAAATAACCGCATCTGAAAGTAACCTTTGCCAGTTGTGTGAGAGGACCTTTTCTTGAGAAACATTGCATGAGTTCGCCTAGTTCTTGGTGCAAGTTTGGTTCTATGCAGTCTATTGAGTTCAAATGGCTGGAGAATCTCCTTCCATATCCATTTTGTATAATCACAAGCAAAATAAAGGTGGTCAATAGTTTCTTCTTGTTGCATACAAAGGGAGCATCGGTTAACATGATAGATACCTCTTCTTTTCATATTGTCTATTGTAGGTAGTTTATTGAGAAGGGCCTGCCATGTACATAAGGAATGTCTTTGTGATCCCGGTCGATCCCATGTCCAACTGCTTGGGACCCACTTGTTATTTCTTTGCCTAATTTGATTCCATGCAGATGTGGCACTAAATTTGCCATTGTCATGAGGCCAAATAAGTTTATCTGAAGAGTTGTTCGTGATTGGAATAGCTATAATAGTCGGCCAAAGTGATAACATTTTGGGGAAATAGGATTAGGGAGACACCAGGTACCGTTAGTAATGAACTCAGAAACCTTCCAATCTTTGGGAGCCCAGAGATCTTTTCGTATTCTGTCACCATATAATTGAAATATACTCTTCCCATTCACCCAAGGATCGTACCACATATTAGTACTAGTTCAGAAGAGATTGCATAGGAAATGTGTTTGATTAGCCAATTCCTTGCCTTTAAAATTCCTTTCCAAGCTGCAGAGTGGTATGTTCTTGTTGAAATTTCCCAGATTGATTCTTTTGAAAGATACCTAGCAGAAACCCAAAGTGACCATAAGGAACATTTGTTTGCAAAAGATCCCACAATTGCTGCACAGACATGCTTGATTCCAATCTCTAGTATTTCTCAAGTTTAGCCCCCCTTCATCTTTGGGTTTACAAATGCTATCCCAATTTACCATATGCATTGCCTTATCATTTATGCCATTCAGAAGAAGTTCATTAATAACCGTTCAATATCTTGGAGAAGTCCAGCAGGTAGAAGAAATGCATTACACCAATATATAGAGTAGGAGTGCAATACCGAACGGATGAGTTCGAAGTAAATCCTGCTTTTGATAGAAACCTATTTTTCCAAGAAGAAATTCTATTCTTTTTTTTTTTTGCAAGATAGGCTGATGGTGGTTTTGTGAATGCCTGTGGATATGAGCGGGGGAGACCCAAATAAGGAACTGGCAAGCTTCCCTCACTAACCCCAAAGTTTGTGCAATAAAGACATTATCCTCAACGTAAGGGCTCATATATACTTTACTTTTAGCATGATTTAACTGAAGTCCAGAAACCATACCAAAGTCATTCATAATAGTAGCCAGGTTCTTTTCTTTGAAGTTGGTTCATTTTGGAGAAAGATAAGTAAGTCATCTGCAAATGTTATATGTGATATATGAACAGAACCAGCAATGGGTACCTTAATGCTGCCATTTAAGACTGCGTGTTCCAACATACAGCTAAGTCCTTCCATGTAATAGTAAAAGATGGGAGAGAGTGGATCACCTTGTCGGATGCCATTCGTGCTCCCAAAAAAACCAATTGGTGAGCCATTAAAGAGTATCGAATACTTTGGAGTTTCCAGGCAAGATTGAATCCAATTAACCCATTGCTGTGGGAAGTTCATATCGAGGAGCATCTTATAGATAAACTTCCTATTAACTGAATCGAAGGCTTTCCGTAAATCAGCTTTAAAACATATTTTTGTCCCTCTTGCTTTTGAATGCAAATCTTTGACCAAGTCATTAGCAAGCAAAATGTTATGATGTATACTTCTCCCTTTGATGAAAGCAGCTTGGTTTGGGCTAATGATCTTGTGTATTACCTTTTGCATTCTATTTGCCAATACTTTGGAGATGATCTTGTAAATAAAGTTGCATAATGATATGGGTCGATAGTTCTCTAGTGAATCAGCCCCTGCATTCTTCGGAATTAAGGAAATAAAAGTGCAATTCATCTCTCTAAGAATATGACCTGAAGAGAAAAAATGTTGACAAGCCATGATCACATCATTTCCAATAATAGACCAAGCAGTTTGGTAAAATTCAGCTGGAAATCCATCTGGACCTGGGCTTTTGTGCTTTGGTGACTTAAAGATAACATATACAATTTCGTCATCTGTAATTGGGGCATTGAGGATTGAAATAGCTTCTGAATCAAGTTTTCTAGTCGGCTCCACATGAATGTTATTAGGTTTCCCAGCTTGATTGAGTAAGGAATAAAAAAATTGCTCTGTGTGTGCTTTAACCTCATCCAACTTCTCAATAAGATTATCATCTTTGTCTCTGCATTTGCTGATACGGTTAATAGTCCTTGAGTAGCAATTGAAGCATAGAAAAATTTTGTATTGGAATCCCTAGCGTAAGCCAATGTTGTCGAGACTTCTGCTTTGCAAAACTTTCCTCCTGTTTTAAGGCTTGCATGAAGTTATTTCTGGCTTCTGCCTCTTTGTAGATAATATTTTTTATCATTTGGCTGAAGTTGCAGCTCATGTTGCATAGACATTAGTTCCTTTCTGCAAAGTTGAACTCTGGTGTTAATATTGCCAAAGGTATTTGTATTCCACTCCTTTAGTGCTGCTTTACAGGCTTTGAGCTTTTTGACATAAGATGTAAAGGGGGGATCCATGCACATTAACATTCCAAGCAGATCTGATAACATCAAGAAATTGAGGATGAGTACTCCACATGTTAAAGAATCTAAATGGTTTCTTGCCTCTTGGTGTCGCTTTTTTCTGCGTGTATATACATTAAAGAATGGTCAGAAAACAAAAGCAGCACCATACTCAAGAAGTGAATCTGGGTAAACTGTTAACCATTCATGATTAATCAAACACCTATCAAGTCGAGCCATTATTTTTTTCTGTTAGCAGCACCTTGATTACTCCAGGAGAGCCAATTACCCACAGATTTCATATCAAACAATGCTGCAGTGTCAATGTAATCATTGAACTTTTGAAGCTGGCTTTCTGAAAGTTGTCTACCACCCTGTTTTTCATTTGTATACCGAACAGTATTAAAGTCTCCAAGAACAATCCAAGGTACATTGAGACAGCCATTTACAATATTAGTCAGGTCACACCAAAGAGTATTTCTTTCTTGCATACTGTTTGAAGCATATATACCAGTGAAATTGAATTGACAGCCATTCTTTTTATCCTCTACCTTAAGATGAATGAATTGATCAGTAGCAGAAATAAACCAAGCATTAATAGAGTTAGGATGCCATAAGACCCATATTCTACCAAAAGTGTCATTTGAGTCATTGGTAAACAGTTCTGCGTCCGGCCATATTAAATTCTTTTGAGCTTGAACGCGCGATTGTTTAATTTTTGTTTCCACTAGAATAACAATATCACATGCGGCAGACTTGATTATTCTATTGAGCTCCCGACATTTCTCCGGCTTATTAAGTCCGCGAACATTCCAGCATGTTATCTTCATTAGTAAAAGATAGTAAGGTATTCATCCTACGACTTTGGATGGATTGTACCATCCTTTTTCTTATCTTTCGGTTTTGTATTTTCCTCCCGCACAATATCCTTACCTTTTATGGCTTTATTCCTATATTTATCCACTTCATCTACAGCTTGCAGATTTTTAAACTTTAAAATACCTTGAATCATGTGGTCTTGATTGGCAGGATTTGTTGAAGCTCGATAAGATTGTTGCATCACAATATCCTGGATAGTACTTGTTGGAGCAGTCTGGCTATAGAGGTTTGTTGGAGCATGAGTTTGTTGAGACTCCTTGTTGGCAATGTTTGTTGTGGCCTGTGTTTGTTGAGGAATAATATCCTTGCTAGCGAGATTTGCTTGGACCTGAGTTCGTTGAGCTAGTGTGGATGGATCCGATGATATTGGAAGAGATGAAGTTCCTGACTTATGTTTCTCCTATCCACTAGTACCATGGGAAACCTCTATTGCTGAATCTATCTACTTTCAATACTTCTTCTTCTGGTGGTATTTGAATGTCGTAAGCTTTCATTATTCTAGTAATTATACCACCATATGGGAGCATCATATCTTTCTTAGATAATTCTAACATGTTTTGTTGGATAAGATAGCCAAGACAAATGTCATGTCCTTTCATGATTAAGTACATAGTTCCTAATTCTAATTGACTCACTTCATCATGATGGTATTGTTTAGGAAGAATTATACTAGTCATGATATGATGAAGTATCTTAGTGTTTAAAGGCAGTAGATGTTCACAACTTTTAGGAACAAATGCTATGTTAGGATTGGCAAAGATTGTTCCTAAGGCTTTAACATAGGATGTTCCAATAGTTTCATCATCCCATGATCCTCTAAAGTAAAGTCCTATGCTTTTCATGGGAATGCCTATCATATCACAAATGAATCTATCAGTGATTGAGATGTGTTGTCCTAAAAGATAGGTGGACATCCTTTCTTTATCATCTATTTGTATGTTATTGTAAAACAATCTAACTAGCCTAGGATAGATGGGTTCGTTGATATGCAAGATTGGAAGTAGATTTAGGTTTGCAAACCATTGGATAGTCTCTATGTCTCTTAGTTCATTCAGATCTACGTATTTTCCCTTATTGATGCTTCTTAGTTCGAAAGAGAGAAATTTTTCAGCATGGTTTTTTGAATCAAAAAGGGTAAAATCAAACTCTTCTACTAATCTCCTCTTTCCCTTGTCCCTTGAGGATCTTCTAGATCCCATAACTATTACTGTTTAGAGGGATAAAGGTGAACAAGAGTGAATGAAGAACAAAACAGAGTTTAAGAGGTTCTTAGAGAATACCTTAGTGGAATCTTCAAAATAGGGAGCGATTCTTGATGTTTTGCTCCGAAATGGGAGGTATTTGGGAAGCTAAACGGGGTGAAATGGGGATGGAGGAGGCTTGGAGGAGTAGAGAAGGAAAGGGAGGTGAGTTGGGGTCGGTTTCACCGCCGGCCCTAGTGGGGGTTAAAAAAGGCAGAGTTGCGGGCGGTTGCACCTCTGGCTGGAGCGGTGCAACCACTGGCAACCCGTGATGGCTGGAGAGGTGCCACCGCCTGTAGGCAGTGAACACTTTGTTGTGATTTGATCAGGGAGGTTTTGTCTTGAGGAGAGCTTTCATTCAGAGCAATTAACGTTACTTACATGATTACGTGTACGTTTTTATTTCAAGGCAAAAACGCTTGTACGATCAAGATAGACCTTTTAACTTGCATACTCCCAATGTCGTACATATGTTTGTGATTTTGAAAAGTCACATTAGGTTGTATCCAAATTGCATTTGTGATTTCATAATTTCCACTCGTTGTTGTATCCAAATTGCATTTGGGTCATGACTGTCGAGAATCAAGGAGCAGAACATTAATTCTTGCTCCAGCCTAAGGTTTTAATGTTTTTGTAGGAAGGGATGATTTTTAGGTACCCATTTGCTTTTGGGTGCCTCACTAATAGATCTAGATTTTTTTATTATGTTGCATAGAATTTGTCATGGTTCCTTTAGGAACCCAAATCAATTTGTTTGGACTAAATTTCCTGAATGGACAATAATGCGTCCTGTGTCCGAACTTGCAACAAAAGTTGCATTTGCTTTGATGTCTAACATGTAAGATGGGGCCTTTTACGAAGGTAGTTGGATTTTGGTGAGGACTCCTCACAAATCCAATCCCACTTCTTTTGGGAACATGACCCTTATTTGTAGGGATCATGTTTAATGACTTGCTACCAACCTCGAATTTCTTCAAGGTGTCCTTAAGTAGCAAGTTTTCTTTTTGAAAAGTTTCTAGATCATGGCATTTTATGCATGAGTTTAAACTATCACTATGTTCAGCTTTTAACTTACCAAACTTGTAAATAAGACTATCATACTCCTTTTTTAGCAATTTGTATTTACCACTAATAGTCTTACACTCATCAAACAATTCATGAAAAGCATTTAATAATTCATCGAATGATAAATCTGCATCTAATGAATTTGTTACCTCGTCTTCGATGGCCATTAGAGCGTAATGAGCAACTTGCTCGGTGTTGGTCTCCTCTTCTTCAGATCTTTCGAAGTCGTCCCATGTTGCTTGGAAGCCTTCTTCTTTGATGTTCTTCTTTTTTGACTTGGGGACAATCACTCTTGTAGTGTCCGGCTTTTTTACATTCATAGCAGATCACTTGGTCCTTCTTGGATTCAAGTTTATTTTTCAAGATCATTCTTAAACTTGTTTCTTTTAAAGAATTTTTTAAACTTTCTTGTTAAAAGTGCTAAGTCATCATCACAGTCCTCATCACTTGAGTTTTCTCTCAAGTGGCATTCAGAAGTTTTAAGTGCCATATCCTTCCTGTTCTTTGGAAGGATGTCTTCTTCTCTTCATGAGCTTTGCAAGTCATCTCAGTAGGTCATTAATGACCCAATTAGTTCTTCAAGAGGGAAGTTGTTTAGATCTTTTGCCTCTTGAATAGCAGTGACTTTAGGATCCCAACTCTTAGGAAGGGATCTTAGTATCTTATTTCTGAGTTCAAAATCCGAAAACTTTTTCCGAAGTCCTTTTAGACCGTTGGCGACATCCGTGAAACGGTAAACATGTCGCCAATGGTTTCACTTCGGTTTCATTCGAAAAGTTCAAAAGAATGCAACAACAGATTGATTTTTGACTCTTTCACTCTACTTGTGCCCTCGTGGGTCACTTCAAGTGTGTGCCAAATATCAAATGCAGTTTCGTAAGTTGAAACACGATTAAACTCGTTTTTATCAAGTCATAAAATAAGGCATTCATAGCCTTTGCATTAAGAGCGAAAGCCTTCTTTTCCAATTCATTCCAATCGATCATTGGAAGAAAAGACTTTGAAATTCCGTTTTCAACAAGGTTCCACAGTTCAAAATCCATAGAAATAAGAAAGATCCTCATTCGGGTCTTCCAGTAGGTGTAGTCCGTCCCACTGAACATGGGTGGACGTGTAATAGAATGCCCCTCTTGGTTTCCGGCGTATGCCATCTCTCTTGGGTTTTAATCCGTTAGAGAGTTAACCTTGCTCTGATACCAATTGTTAGGGTCGAGAGCACTAAGAGGGGGGGTGAATTAGTGCAGCGGAAATCTTTCAGCAATTTAAAAATGAATGCTGCGTTCGTCCGATAAAAACCATTTCGATGTAAAAGCTGATTCACAGTTTGTATCTAAGTGCAGTTTACGCAGTTTGCGTCTAAATGCAGTTTTGCGTCTAAATGCAGTTTGCGTATGAATGCAGATTGCGTCTAAGCGCAGTTTGCATTTAAGCGCAGTTTGCGTCTAAGCGCAGATTGCGTCTAAGCGCAGTTTGCGTCTAAACACAGTTTGCGTCTAAGCACAGTTTGCGTCTAAATACAGTTTGCGTCTAAACACAGTTTGCGTCTAAACGCAGTTTTACGTCTAAGTGCAGTTTTACGTCTAAACGCAGTTTTGCGTCTAAACGCAGTTTTACATCTAAATGCAGTTTTACATCTAAATACAGTTTTACGTCTAAACGTAGTTTTGCGTTTAAACGCAGTTTTACGTCTAAACGCAGTTTTACGTCTAAACTCAGTTTACGTCTAAACGCAGTTTTTACGTCTAAATGCAGTTTTGAACTTTGAAAAGCATTTTATGAATACGCAGAAAGCAATTTGCAGTTATAAATGGAATCAAAACGTAAGCGTAAACTGCAGTGTAGAAATCGTACGAAAACACCGATTTACGTCTGAATGCAGATTCGGAAAGATCAGAACTTAGAGACTCGTTCGTAAAAGCGCAGAGGGCAGTAGCTATGTAGGAGGTTTGCAGTAATGATAAAGTGCTCAAAGTAAAAGCAAACCAGAGATTTAGAGTGGTTCGGTCAGTCTTGACCTACTCCACTTTTGGCTTCCTCCTCCGACGAGGTCACCGACGTCAACTAGCTGCCTTCCTTCAATGGGCGAAGGCCAACTGCCCTTTTACAGTTTCACTCCTTTTGATGGGCTCAGGAGACAACCCTTACAGAACCTTTCTCTCCTCACTTTTACAATTCAGAAACTTAATGAACAGAAGGAGGAGACTTAAAGGCTTTACAACAATTTGAGCTCAAGAATCATAGAGAAGATCAAGATTTCGGTGTGGGTCTCTTACTCTTTCTGTGCTGAATGGGTGGGGTATTTATAGGCCCCAACCCAGTTCAAATTTGGAGCTCAAAACGATCAAATCCCGGAATTCCGGGATCAGGCGGTTGCACCTCCTGACTGGAGAGGTTGCACCGCCTGGCAGAGCTCGAAGACTGAGCCTCTGGGCGGTGCCACCTCTGTCAGAGGCGGTTGCACCTCTCTGCCAGAGCTCGAAGACCGAGCTCAGGCGGTTGCACCGCCCGACTGGAGAGGTTGCACCGCCTGGCAGAGCTCGAAACTTGAGCTCTGGCGGTGCTACCTCCTGACAGAGGAGGTTGCACCGCCCAGTCTCGCTCGGAGACTGAGCCCTGGGCGGTTGCACCTCTTGGCTGGGGCGGTTGCACCGCCCAGTCTCGCTGGGAGACATAGCCCAGGCGGTGCCACCTCCTGGCCTAGGCGGTTGCACCTCCTGGTGCAATCAGGGTCCGAATGGTTAGCTCCATTCGGCCCAATTTCAATCTTTTCAGGGGCCCAATTGCCCCAAGATTAAGCTAATGGGATCACCTCCCATTTTCCAACTTAATCAACGTGCTAACTATGATTAAATCTAAGACAATTTCTGCAGCTTTGCTCCGATGCGTCAATCGCTTCTTCCGGCGAGTTTCCGGCGAACTTCCGTCGATCATCCGATGAACCCTCGGTGATTCTTCTGCGGACTTCCGGCAAACTCCTGGACTTTGCGACGATCCACTTGGCGAGTTCCGACGAGCTTCGCTTGGCAAGCTTCTGGACTTCTCGGATCTGTTCTCGCAGAACCTCCGACGACCGTCCGAACTTCCGTCGAACTCTCGAACTCCCAACGTGATCATGATCTTGACTCCGGCGCAACTCCTGCTGCTTGTCTAACTTTCATCGTAGTTAATCCTGCACAACAAAACTTCGATCGAGACAATTAATCCTAAGCAATTTAACCAAGTTGTCCGGCATGTCATTGGTCCCTCGACGCTTCGTCCGATTCTTCGGCGCATCGTCCTCTCCTGCAGCCTATTGCCCAATCGGCCAGTTGACTCTGCAACTCCGATATCCTTGGCACAATACCCGCTCTTCTTGGCCCGATGCCCGAGTCCACGGCCCGAAGCCTTCTGTCGATACGTCGACCAATCCACCGGCCCGACGTCCAATCTTCTGACATGTTCCTTCGGCACAACATGATTTTCTTGCTTTAATTGTCTCATCCTGATCGAAGCATCCTGCGTCACTCAAAACACAAATTAAATCATAAACATATATCAAGTAGTTTCATCATCAAAATATGAGATTCAACAAGCTCAACGAGAACAAAAATCTCGTGTGGAACAAAAGGGTAAAAGCTCGTTTGATTCTGATTTCCAGTACGAATACGAACTGTGAAAGCGTGGCCTATCGATCCTTTAGACCTTCGGAATTTGAAGCTAGAGGTGTCAGAAAAGTTACCACAGGGATAACTGGCTTGTGGCAACCAAGCGTTCATAGCGACGTTGCTTTTTGATCCGCCGATGTCGGCTCTTCCTATCATTGTGAAGCAGAATTCACCAAGTGTTGGATTGTTCACCCACCAATAGGGAACGTGAGCTGGGTTTTAGACCGTCGTGAGACAGGTTAGTTTTACCCTACTGATGATCATGTCGCGATAGTAATTCAACCTAGTACGAGGAGGAACCGTTGATTCTCACAATTGGTCATCGCGCTTGGTTGAAAAAGCCAGTGGCCTTGAAGCTACCATGTGTGGGATTATGACTGAGCGCCTCTAAGTCAGAATCCTAGCTAGCAACCGGCGCTCTCGCTTGTCGTTCGCCCCCGACCGACAGTAGGGCCCTTTGGCCCCCATGGGCTCGTGTCTCCGGTGTAGCCCTCGTGGTGGTATAGCCATGGGCGCCATCGGGGAAGTGAAATTCCGCACGGACGACGAGCGAGCGAATCCTTTGCAGAGCGACTTAAATACGCGATGGGGCATTGTAAGTGGTAGAGTGGCCTTGCTGCCACGATCCACTGAGATCCACCCTACGTCGCGCGCGGATTAAATCCCCCCCCCCCCAAATTCACTGCCCTCCACGCCGGCGAGGTTGAAAGCGACAGTCAAGCGGTGAAATATCCGGCGGGGACGATTGAACTTAGGGGCTGAGCTGAGGTATCAAGCGCGGCAGCAGCGCTCAGCAATGCAGGAGCCACCCGACGTGGCGACCGAGTGCCTTTTGATTCAATGAGGCGCTAGCAATGACGGAGCGGTCACTGCAGGATCCGACGAGGCACAAGCGATGCAGGTCGATGGATGCACATGTCGTTGCCGCTGTGCAGGTGCAAGCACCAAACAATGTGCCAATGGCCCGTCCGCAGAATCGCACTCGATGACAAACACGGCACATCATTACCTTTCCTCAATGCCCTCGCTTGATTCACCCGCCTCGCAGCGCAGCTCAGATCTCAGCACCCTGTTGGCTTTGGGTTCAGACAATACAATGAACCCAGCCAGGGACGCGCTGCCTCTCGCTATCCGCCCCGCCGCTCGCCCCTCGCCCCTCGCTCGCACAGCCAAAAATGGCCAGTTTTGGCCCCGGCCCTTTCTTGCGCCAGTTTTTGGGCAGTTCTTACGTGCCGCGGCGAGCGACGTGAGCAGAGCAAAACATCATTGAGCGTAGCACCCTGAAACCCCCCGAGTGGCACAGGGGCTGGATGGGCCGTTCAGTATAGCAGGGGCGGTGCTGCCTCTCGCGGCTTCGCCGCATTCGCTCGCTCAGCCAAAAATGGCCAGTTTTGGCCCTTTTTGGGCCGTTTTGGCCAGTTTTTTGGGTAGTTCTTGCGTGCCGTGGCGAAACGACATGAGCCGGAGCAAAGCGTCAGCCATCTCAGCACCCTGGAACCCCGGTGGCACAGGGCTGGATGGGGCGTTCAGATAGCAGGGACGGTGCTGCCTCTCGCGGCTCACTGTCGTCCGCGCGCCGCATTTCGCTCGCTCAGCCAAAAATGGCCAGTTTAGGCCCGTTTTTGGCCAGTTTTAACCAGTTTTTTGGGCAGTTCTTGCGTGCGTGCGGCGAAGCGATGTTAGCGGACCAAAATGTCAGCCATCTCAGCACCCTGGAACCCCGGGTGGCATAGGGCTGGATGGGGCGTTCGTATAGTAGGGGCGGTGCTGCCTCTCGCCCGCTTCGCTGTCCGCCGCTTCGCCCATTTCGCTTCGCTCAGCCAAAAATGGCCAGTTTTGGCCCGTTCCTGGGCGTTTTGGCCAGTTTTGGGCAGTTCTAGCGTGCGCGACGAACAACATGAGTGGAGCAAAACATCAACCATCTCAGCACCCTGGAACCCCGGGTGGCACAGGGCTGGATGGGGCGTTCATATAGCAGGGGCGGTGCTGCCTCTCTCGCCGCTTCGCTGTCCGCCACTTCGCCGCTCGCTTTCGAGCAGCCAAAAAAATGGCCAGTTTTGGCCCGTTTCTGGGGCGTTTTGGCCAGTTTTTGGGCAGTTCTTGCATGCAGCATGGCGAACAACATGAGCTGAGCAAAATGTCAGCCATCTCAGCACCATGGAACCCCGGGTGGCACAGGGCTGGATGGGGCGTTAAATATAGCAGTGACGGTGCTGCCTCTCGCTTCGCTTCGCTGTCCGTCGCTTTCCGCCGCCTTCGCTTCGCTCAGCCAAAAATGGCCAGTTTTAGCCCATTTTTGGCCAGTTTTTGGCCAGTTTTGGGCATTTCTTGCGTCTTGGCGGCGAACGGCGTGGCGGAGAAAAACGTCGACCATCTCAGCACCCTAGAACCCCGGGTGGCACAGGACTGGATGGGGCGTTAAGATATCGGGGGGTGGTGCTGCCTCGCGCCCGCTTCGCTGTCCCCGCTAGCTGCTCACTTTCGCTAAGCCAAAAAATGGCCAGTTTGGCCCGTTTCTGGCCAGTTTTGGCCAGTTTTTGGGCAGTTCTTGCGTGCGCTGGCGAACGGCGGATGAGCAAAAACGTCAACCATCTGAGCACCCTTGTACCCCGGGTGGCACAGGGCTGGATGGGGCGTTAAGTATAGCAGGGGCGGTGCTGCCTCTCGCTTCGCTTCGCTGTCCTCCGCTCGTCGCTTCGCTCGCTCAGCCAAAAAATAGCCAGTTTTGGCCCGTTTTACCAGCTAATTTTGGCCAGTTTTTGGGCAGTTCTTGCATACGCGGCGAAACGACCTGGCGGAGCAAAGCGTCAGCCATCTCAGCACCCTGGAACCCCGGGTGGGCACAGGGCTGGATGGGGCGTTAAATATAGCAGGGACGGTGCTGCCTCTTGCTTCGCATTTCGCTGTCCGCCGCTTCGTCGCTTCGCTCGCTTATCCAAAATGGCCAGTTTTGGCCCGTTTTTTTGCCAGTTTTGGCCAGTTTTTTTGGGCAGTTCTTGCGTGCGCAGCGACGAGCGGCGTGGCGGAGCAAAACATCAGCCATCTCAGCACCCTGGAACCCAGCGGGTGGCACAAGGCTGGATGGGGCGTTAAGATATTGCAGGGGCGCTGCAGCCTCTCGCTTAAGCTTTCGCCGTCCGCCCGTTTCGCCCATTTCGTTCGCTCAGCCAAAAATGGTCAGATTTGGCCTGTTTTTGGGCTATTTTGGCCAGTTTTTGGGCAGTTCTTGCGTGCTACGGCGAACGATGTGAGCGAAGCAAAACGTCAGCCAAAAATGGCCAGTTTTGGTCTGTTTTTGGCTTGTTAATGGGCCGTTTTTCCTTCGATTGAAATCTTCTTCTTCCTTGTGTGGCCAACAATGCGTTGCTCTGTACTTCTTCGTGCACGGCGGTGTCTTGTCGTCGATTGCCTTGTTTGATCGGACACTTGAGTCTTTGTTGCTCGTGGTTGGCGATGGGCTGTCCGATGGGATGACTGTGTCGGCATGGGAGCGGTGAAGGATTTGTATGCCGCGGTGTGCTCCCTGCTTTTGTGCAGTTGACCACCGACGTTGCAAGTCTC
This sequence comes from Musa schizocarpa, assembly GCA_900464855.2. NCBI lineage: Eukaryota > Viridiplantae > Streptophyta > Magnoliopsida > Zingiberales > Musaceae > Musa > Musa schizocarpa. The sequence continues at coordinate 10,532,585 of LS990916.1, read as the reverse complement.
TTCAATGATACTTTGTTCGAACGGAGATGTGT
>LS990916.1:10482553-10525053 GCA_900464855.2 Musa schizocarpa | reverse complement strand
AATAGGTCCAAGTGTATCTAGAGTAGTCATCCACAATCACAAAAGCATATTTGCTTCCACCTAGACTTGTTGTATCAATTTGTCCAAATAAGTCCAAATGGATCAATTGTAACGGTCTAGTGGTGCTAATTTGATTTTTTTGGTTTGAAGCTTGTTTTTATTTGTTTCCCTAGTTGACATGCATCATTATACCTTATCTTTAATAAACTTTATATTCGGAATCCCTCGTACTAATTCTTGAGATGAGATTTTTAGATATTGTTTTCATGCTTGCATGGCCTAATCTCCTATGCCAAAGCCAAGCATCATCATTTTATAGGAGAAACACATTTCATTACTTAGTTCATCAAGATTGATGGTATAGACATTATTTTGTTTTAAAGCAATCATAGTCACGTTATGATTTGGTTTTTCAATAATGCACATATTTGATTCAAATCTAACGATATAACCTTTATCGCATAATTGACTAATGCTCAATAGATTATGTTTTAATTCATCAACTAGTAACACATCATCAATGGAAAAACTTGATTTGTTACCTATGGTTCCTTGCCAATGATTTTGCCTTTTTGTTGTTGTCTCGAAGGTGACATAGCGTTAAATCCATGCTAGTGAGCTTGGTGAATTGGGATGGATCTCGGTCATATGCCTTGAGCATCCACTATCAAGATACCATCTTTTGCTCCTAGCATGTGATGGTGTATGTTTCTACAAGAAGGAATTATTTTTAGGTACCCATTTACTTTTGGGTGCCTCAAAAATTAATCTAACTTGTTTATCATGTTGCATAGACTTGATCATGGTTCATTTAGGAACCCAAATCAATTTGTTGGACTAATTTTTCTTGAATGGGCATTGGTAAGTTATATGTCCATATTTGCAACAAAAGTTGCAATTGCTTTGATGTTGAACATGTAAGATAGGACCTTTTAACGAAGGTGGTTGGATTTTGGTGAGTACTTCTCACAAATCCGATTCCACTCCTTTTAGAACGTGACCCTTATTTGTAAGGATCATGTTTAAGGACTTGCTACCGACCTCTAATTTCTTCAAGGTGTCCTTAAGTACTAAGTTCTCATTTTGGAGAGTTTCTAAATCATGGCATTTAACACATGAAGCTAGACAATCATGATATTCAGTTTTTAATCTATCAAAAGCACATGTAAGACTATCATGCTCCTTTCTTAGCAATTTGTATTTTCTACTAATTGTCTTACATTCATCAAATAACTCATGGAAGGCATTTAATAAATCATGATAAGGTAAATCTGCATTAATTAAATCCGTTACCTCTTCTTCGAAGGCCATTAGGGCGTAGTGAGCAACTTGCTTTCGGTGTTGGACTCCTCTTCTTGGATGTGCTTGAGTCATCCCATGTTGCCTTTGGCCTTCTTCTTTGGTGTTCTCTTTTTTGGCTTGAGGGCAATCGTTCTTGTAGTGTCGGTTTTTTTTGCATTCATAGCAAATCACTTGGTCCTTCTTTTGTTCAAATTTATTTTTTTTGTATTATTTTTAAATTTGTTCTTCCTTAAATATTTTTTGAATTTTTGAGTCAAAAGCCAATGTCATTGTCACTGTCCTCATCACTTGATGTTCCTTTCAAGTGGTCTTCTTGTGATTTGAGTGCCATATCCTTCCTGTTCTTTGGAAGGGGTTCTCGAGCTCATCATGAGCTTGACATGTCATTTAAGTAGGTCATTAGAGACCCAATGAGTTCTTCAAGAGGGAATGTTTTAAGGTCTTTGGCCTCTTGAATGGCGAACTTTTGGATCCCAACTTTTAGGGAGGGATCTTAAGATTTTAGTTACTAGTTCAAAGTTAGTAAAATCTTTACCAAGAGCTTTGAGTCCATTGATGACATCCCAGAAACCGGTGTACATGTCTCCGATGGACTCACTTGGTTTCATTCGGAAAAGTTAAGTAAGTGCACAAGAATGTTGATTTTGGACTCTTTCACTCAGCTAGTGCCTTCATGAGTGACCTCAAGAGTTCTCCAAATATCAAAAGCCGAATCACAAATTGAAACACGATTAAATTCGTTTTTTGTCTAGTGCACAAAACAAGGCATTCATAGCCTTTGCATTTAAAGCAAAAACCTTCTTATCCGATTCATTCCATTCGGCTCATCGAAGAGAAGATTTTTTGAAACCGTTTTCAACAATAGTCCAAAGCTCGAAATCCATAGAAATAAGGAAGATCCTCATCTGAGTCTTCCAATACGTGTAATCCGACCCGTTAAACATAGGTGGACGAGTGATAGAATGGCCCTCTTGCATGCCGGAGTAAGCCATCTCTCTTGGGTATTAAACCAAATGTGAGAGATAACCTCGCTCTGATACCAATTGTTAGGATCGGAGCAGCACTAAGAGGGGGGGGTGAATTAGTGCAGCGGATAAAAACTTGGGTTTTATAAAAAATCTTTCGTATGAAGAGAGAGGAACTTGACAAGTTTAATCTTGAAAGCGTATTCTTAAATATATGCAGCAAAAAAAGTAATAAGGAACCAGAGCGTATAAGAAGATTTGCAATAATATAAATAACAGTAATGAAAGCATAAAACCACAGATCACGATTTTAGAGTGGTTCGGTCAAATGACCTACTCCACTTCATGAGGCCCCTCTTCGATGAGGCTCCCACCTTCCACTAGCAAGCTTCTTGAAATGGAAGGGTAAATACCCCTCTTACAACTCTTTACAAGCGGTTCACTCTCTTACAGATTTTGAGAAGAGATGAGGTGAACACTAGCAAATTGAAAAGAAAGAAAGCTAACACTTTTCTAAGATTTTTTTCTCTCAAACTCTTGCTGCTCAAAAGGTTGTAATCTCAGCTGAGATTTGAGGGGTATTTATAGGCCTCAAGAGGATTCAAATTTGGGCTCCAAAATTTGGGCTCCAAAATTCAAATTCTCTTTGGGTTCCCGATCTTTGGCGGTGCCACCAGCCAAAGCGGTGCCACCGCCCAGCGTTAGGTGCTGAAGGTGCCACCACCAGCTTCAGAGAGGTGTCACCGCCATGCCAGGCGGTGCCACCGCCTGGCTCTCCGGTTCACTTGGTTTGGCTTTCTTTTAGCCCAAACCAAATCTGACTTTTGGCCCAGTTGGCCCCTAACCAGGATATAGGCTTATCTTCTTAATCCTAATCCTAATTGCAAGTGAACTACATAACAAAACACATCTTAAGCAATTTATTAACATAACGTCAAGTTTTGTTCCGACGAGCTTTCCACGAGAACTTCCTTCGACGGGGTCCAAGCACGCCCCGAACTTGTGATGACTTTAAAGAGTTGTTGAGACTTCTCGGTGATCTTTGCGAACCTCCGACGATCTCTTGGCGAACTTTCCAACAGGTTCCCGATTTCTTCTCGATTGGTTCCGACAGCATCTCCGTCGATTCATCGAACTCTTAAACGTTCATCGAACTTCGACTCGGTATTCTTGCTTTGTATTTTCTGTTTATCGTAGTTAATCCTGCACACTTAACTCAATAATATGGATTAGATTAAATAACCCATCAATTGATTTTATCATCAAAATCCGAGATTCAACAATCTCCCCCTTTTTGATGATGACAATCAATTGATGACGAAGTTAAACATAACTCCCCCTATCTATATGCCATATTATGAGAAGATAAAAACCACTTGAATTCCATTCCATTGGATTCAAGCATAACCCGATAAGTTCTTTTTTTTGGTAAGTAAAAGTAAATTGATTATGTGTAAAGTTTCTACAAATAGCATTATCTATACAAGTCATAGACAAAGCCATGTAACTCATAGAGTGCGAATGCGATAGTTATGACTACACATGTTGTAGACTATAACTCCTAATTATAATCAAAATAGAAAATGTTTATCCAGATATATCAAAATTTGGCATCATTCCCAAGATCTTTAGCTAATAGCAAAATTAAAATTGATAAAAATATATTTTCTCTTTGGGTAAAGTGCTCTTTTTTTGAGATCTTGCTCCATACAGGATCTTGAGTCTCTAATAATCTCTTTCAATAGCTGAGCATTGTTTTGTGTGTTGACATTTAAAGATTCTGTTACATCTCTCCTTCCACATCCACCAAATAAGATCTGAAAGTAACCTTTGCCGGTTGTGTGAGAGGACCTTTTCTTGAGAAACATTGCATGAGTTCGCCTAGTTCTTGGTGCAAGTTTGGTTTGGCAGTCTATTGAGTTCAAATCGCTGGAGAATCTCCTTCCATATCCATTTTGTATAATCACAAGCAAAATAAAGGTGGTCAACAGTTTCTTCTTGTTGCATACAAAGGAGCATCGGTTAACATGATAGATACCTCTTCTTTTCATATTGTCTATTGTAGGTAGTTTATTGAGAAGGGCCTGCCATGTACATAAGGAATGTCTTTGTGATCCCGGTCGATCCCATGTCCAACTGCATGGGACCCACTTGTTATTTCTTTGCCTAATTTGATTCCATGCAGATGTGGCACTAAATTTGCCATTGTCATGAGGCCAAATAAGTTTATCTGAAGAGTTGTTCGTGATTGGAATAGCTATAATAGTCGGCCAAAGTGATAACATTTCGGGGGAAATAGGATTAGGGAGACACCAGGTACCGTTAGCAATGAACTCAGAAACCTTCCAATCTTTGGGAGCCCGAGATCTTTTAAGTATTCTGTCACCATATAATTGAAATATACTCTTCCCATTCACCCAAGGATCGTACCACATATTAGTACTAATTCCAGAAGAGATTGCATAGGAAATGTGTTTGATTAGCCAATTCCTTGCCTTTAAAATTCCTTTCCAAGCTGCAGAGTGGTATGTTCTTGTTGAAATTTCCCAGATTGATTCTTTTGAAAGATACCTAGCAGAAACCCAAAGTGACCATAAGGAACATTTGTTTTGCAAAAGATCCCACAATTGCTGCACCAGACATGCTTGATTCCAATCTCTAGTATCCCTAGGACGATCTGACTCCTGCATCGTTGGCTTTCTCCCACGGGCGAAGGGCGACGGCACTGTAGCGGTGATCAGATCTCCCAAGGGCGACGCTACTGTAGCGGCGGCGGCCTAGATCTAGGGCGACGGTACTGTAGCGACAACCATATCTCCTAAAGGCGATCTAACTCCTGCAGGCGTCGGCTCCCCACGGCGAAAGGCGGCGACACTGTAGAGGTGATCAGATCTCCCAAGGGCTACACAGTACTGTAGCGGCGGCGACACTGTAGCATCGATCAGATCTCCGTGGCGTCGGCTTCTCCCCAAGGGCGACGATACTGTAGCAGCAACCATAAATCCCTAGGGTGACGGTACCATAGCGGCGATCTAATATACTGCAGCGGTGGCTTTTCCCAATGGCGTCGTTTCTGTAGCGGCGACCAGAGGGATCAAACATGGCAGCGATGGCCCCCTAGGGCTGGCGATGGTGGCGAGAGGGTTGAAACGATGGCAAGGCTCCCTACCGCTACCCCCCCAAGTTGCTCTTCCAACATATCTTTTCCAGAGAGAAACTCCGCCCGACCAACCAGCATCGAAGCAGGTCGCTCTAGATGTGACAGCCTGCTCTCATTTCCAGCGATCCTCGGCCTTGGACTAGCCTCTTCAAGGCTCGGTTGGAAGTCCAGATCTAAGCTTGGAATTCTTTACTCCGAAGTTCAGGCTGATAAGAAGATTGCTGTATATGAGACTGTTGATTCAGCAGAGCTTATTGAGACATGGTCTATGGCGATTGTTGGCTATGTGGTAGGTCTCAAAACATCTTATTTCCCACTATCCTCATTTATCAAAACTTCGATGGGGAATATCGTCATTTGATCTTCATATGCTGGAGAACGGATTCTTTGTTTTGCAAGCTATACTCTGAAGAAGATTTGCAGCGAATCCTCGAAGGATTCTGGACTATCCGCGGTCATCCAATGATTTTCTGACGTTGGTCTCCCGATGTCCGTTTGGAGTTAGATAGCCTACAGTCTATTCCATTATGGGTATCCTTTCAAGGACTACCTCTACATCTTTGAGTCGATTTTTTATTGCAAAGTTATGCAGCACTCTGGGACAGCCACTCTACATCGACAAAGCAACAGCAGCTCAGACGAGAGATTAACATTTGCACGAGCATGTGTGCTGGTTTCTTCCGATGAAGATCTTCCTAATGAGGTTTTCTATCGTGATCTTGGCGGGGAACACTTTCGGAAGGTACATGTCTCATATTCTGGAAGCCACAACGATGTCGGCGTTGCTTATCTTTTGGTCATCCAAATGGAGCTTGTCAGCAAACCCCAAATCCAACCACAAAGGTCTATCGACCACGTCAAGCGCCCTCAGCAACAAAGTGATTCTTCTCTAATGGCAGCAGCACCGATGGTGGCAAAAAACTATTGAGCATTCCGACCGCAGGGAAAGCACGCGGACAGAAGGACAATTCCAAAACTTTATCTGTACCTATAATGTCAGAGCCTTCCACAACAGAGGTTTCCCATGGTACTAGTGGACAGGAGAAACATAAATCAGGAACTTCATCTCTTCCAATATCATCGGATCCATCCACACTAGCTCAACGAACTCAGGTCCAAGCAAATCTCGCTAGCAAGGATATTATTCCTCAACAAACTCAGGCCACAACAAACATTGCCAACAAGGATATTCTGTCTCAACAAACTCATGCTCCAACAAACCTCTATAGCCAGACTGCTCCAACAAGTACAATCCAGGATATTGTGATGCAACAATCTTATCGAGCTTCAACAAACCCTGCCAATCAAGACCACATGATTCAAGGTATTTTAAAGTTAAAAAAATCTGCAAGCTGTAGATGAAGTGGATAAATATAGGAATAAAGCCATAAAAGGTAAGGATATTAAAGGGAGGAAAATACAAAACCGAAAAGATAAGAAAAAGGATGGTACAATCCATCCAAAGTCGTAGGATGAATACCTTACTATCTTTTACTAATGAAGATAACATGCTGGAATGTTCAAGGGGACTTAATGAATAATCAAGTCTGCCGCGATGTGATATTGTTATTCTAGTGGAAACAAAAATTAAACAATGGCGTTCAAGCTCAAAAGAATTTAATATGGTCCCGGCCTAGAACTGTTTACCAATGACTCAAATGACACTTTTGGTAGAATATGGGTCTTATGGCATCCTAACTCTATTAATGCTTGGTTTATTTCTGCTACTGATCAATTCATTCATCATAAGGTAGAGGATAAAAAAGAATGGCTGTCAATTCAATTTCACTGGTATATATGCTTCAAACAGTATGCAAGAAAGAAATACTCTTTGGTCTGACCTGACTAATATTGTAAATGGCTGTCTCAATGTACCTTGGATTGTTCTTGGAGACTTTAATACTGTTCGGTACACAAATGAAAAACAGGGTGGTAGACAACTTTCAGAAAGCCAGCTTCAAAAGTTCAATGATTACATTGACACTGCAGCATTGTTTGATATGAAATCTGTGGGTAATTGGCTCTCCTGGAGTAATCAAGGTGCTGCTAACAGAAAAATAATGGCTCGACTTGATAGGTGTTTGATTAATCATGAATGGTTAACAGTTTACCCAGATTCACTTCTTGAGTATGGTGCTGCTTTGTTTTCTGACCATTCTTTAATGTATATACACGCAGAAAAAGCGACACCAAGAGGCAAGAAACCATTTAGATTCTTTAACATGTGGAGTACTCATCCTCAATTTCTTGATGTTATCAGATCTGCTTGGAATGTTAATGTGCATGGATCCCCCCCTTACATCTTATGTCAAAAGCTCAAAGCCACAAAAGCAGCACTAAAGGAGTGGAATACAAATACCTTTGGCAATATTAACACCAGAGTTCAACTTTGCAGAAAGGAACTAATGTCTATGCAACATGAGCTGCAACTTCAGCCAAATGATGAAAATATTATCTACAAAGAGGCAGAAGCCAGAAATAACTTCATGCAAGCCTTAAAACAGGAGGAAAGTTTTGCAAAGCAGAAGTCTCGACAACATTGGCTTACGCTTAGGGATTCCAATACAAAATTTTTCTATGCTTCAATTGCTACTCAAAGGGCTATTAACCAGTATCAGCAAATGCAGAGACAAAGATGATAATCTTATTGAGAAGTTGGATGAGGTTAAAGCACACACAGTGCAATTGTTTTATTCCTTACTCAATCAAGCTGGGAAACCTAATAACATTCATGTGAAGCCGACTAGAAAACTTGATTCAGAAGCTATTTCAATCCTCAATGCCCCAATTACAGATGACGAAATTGTATGTGTTATCTTTAAGTCACCAAAGCACAAAAGCCCAGGTCCAGATGGATTTCCAGCTGAATTTTACCAAACTGCTTGGTCTATTATTGGAAATGATGTGATCAAGGCTTGCCAACATTTTTTTTCTCTTCAGGTCATATTCTAGAGAGATGAATTGCACTTTTATTTCCTTAATTCGAAGAATGCAGGGGCTGATTCACTAGAGAACTATCGCCCATATCATTATGCAACTTTATTTACAAGATCATCTCCAAAGTATTGGCAAATAGAATGCAAAAGGTAATACACAAGATCATTAGCCCAAACCAAGCTGCTTTCATCAAAGGGAGAAGTATACATCATAACATTTTGCTTGCTAATGACTTGGTCAAAGATTTGCATTCAAAAGCAAGAGGGACAAAAATATGTTTTAAAGCTGATTTACGGAAAACCTTGATTCAGTTAATAGGAAGTTTATCTATAAGATGCTCCTCGATATGAACTTCCCACAGCAATGGGTTAATTGGATTCAATCTTGCCTGGAAACTCCAAAGTTTTCGATACTCTTTAATGGCTCACCAATTGGTTTTTTTGGGAACACGAATGGCATCCCGACAAGGTCATCCACTCTCCGTATCTTTTTACTATTGCGATGGAAGGACTTAGCTGTATGTTGGAACACGCAGTCTTAAATGGCAGCATTAAGGTACCCATTCTTTGGTTCTGTTCATATATCACATATAACATTTGCAGATGACTTACTTATCTTTCTCCAAAATGAACCAACTTCAGTAAAGAACCTGGCTACTATTATGAATGACTTTGGTATGGTTTTGGACTTCAGTTAAATCATGCGAAAAAGTAAAGTATATATGAGCCCTTACGTTGAGGATAATGTCTTTATTGCACAAACTTTAGGGGTTAGTGAGGGAAGCTTGCCAGTTCCTTATTTGGGTCTCCGCTCATATCCACAGGCATTCACAAAAACCCACTGTCAGCCTATCTTGCAAAAAAAAAAATAAAGAATAGAATTTCTTCTTGGAAAAATAGGTTTCTATCAAAAGCAGGACGACTTCGAACTCATCCGTTCGGTATTGCACTCCTACTCTATATATTGGTGTAATGCATTTCTTCTACCTGCTGGACTTCTCCAAGATATTGAGCGGTTATTAATGAACTTCTTCGAATGGAATGGCACAAATGATAAGGCAATGCATATGGTAAATTGGGATAGCATTTGTAAAACCGAAAAGATGAAGGGGGCTAAACTTGAGAAATACTAGAGATTGGAATCAAGCATGTCTGGTGCAGCAATTGTGGGATCTTTTGCAAAACAAATGTTCCTTATGGTCACTTTGGGTTTCTGCTAGGTATCTTTCAAAAGAATCAATCTGGGAAATTTCAACAAGAACATACCACTCTGCAGCTTGGAAAGGAATTTTAAAGGCAAGGAATTGGCTAATCAAACACATTTCCTATGCAATCTCTTCTGGAACTAGTACTAATATGTGGTACGATCCTTGGGTGAATGGGAAGAGTATATTTCAATTATATGGTGACAGAATACGAAAAGATCTCGGGGCTCCCAAAGATTGGAAGGTTTCTGAGTTCATTGCTAACGGTACCTGGTGTCTCCCTAATCCTATTTCCCCCGAAATGTTATCACTTTGGCCGACTATTATAGCTATTCCAATCACGAACAACTCTTCAGATAAACTTATTTGGCCTCATGACAATGGCAAATTTAGTGCCACATCTGCATGGAATCAAATTAGGCAAAGAAATAACAAGTGGGTCCCAAGCAGTTGGACATGGGATCGACCGGGATCACAAAGACATTCCTTATGTACATGGCAGGCCCTTCTCAATAAACTACCTACAATAGACAATATGAAAAGAAGAGGTATCTATCATGTTAACCGATGCTCCCTTTGTATGCAACAAGAAGAAACTGTTGACCACCTTTATTTTGCTTGTGATTATACAAAATGGATATGGAAGGAGATTCTCCAGCGATTTGAACTCAATAGACTGCCAGAACCAAACTTGCACCAAGAACTAGGGCGAACTCATGCAATGTTTCTCAAGAAAAGGTCCTCTCACACAACTGGCAAAGGTTACTTTCAGGATCGCTATTTGGTGGATGTGGAATGAGAGATGTAACAGAATCTTTAAATGTCAACACACAAAGAATGCTCAGCTATTGAAAGAGATTATTAGAGACTCAAGATCCTGTATGGAGCAAGATCTCAAAGCGGAGCACTTTTACCCAAAGAGAAAAAATATATTTTTATCAATTTTAATTTTGCTATTAGCTAAAGATCTTGGGAATGATGCCAAATTTTGATATATCTGGATAAACATTTTCTATTTTGATTATAATTAGGAGTTATAGTCTACAACATGTGTAGTCATAACTATCGCATTCAAGCACTCTATGAGTTACATGGCTTTGTCTATGACTTGTATAGATAAAGCTATTTGTAGAAACTTTACACATAATCAATTTACTTTTACTTTTACCAAAAAAGTTTAGCCCCCCCCTTCATCTTTTCGGGTTTACAAATGCTATCCCAATTTACCATATGCATTGCCTTATCATTTGTGCCATTCAGGAAGAAGTTCATTAATAACCGTTCAATATCTTGGAGAAGTCCAGCAGGTAGAAGAAATGCATTACACCAATATATAGAGTAGGAGTGCAATACCGAACGGATGAGTTCGAGTCGTCCTGCTTTTGATAGAAACCTATTTTTCCAAGAAGAAATTCTATTCTTTATTTTTTGCAAGATAGGCTGACAGTGGGTTTTGTGAATGCCTGTGGATATGAGCGGGAGACCCAAATAAGGAACTGGCAAGCTTCCCTCACTAACCCCCAAAGTTTGTGCAATAAAGACATTATCCTCAACGTAAGGGCTAATATATACTTTACTTTTCGCATGATTTAACTGAAGTCCAGAAACCATACCAAAGTCATTCATAATAGTAGCCAGGTTCTTTCTTGAAGTTGGTTCATTTTGGAGAAAGATAAGTAAGTCATCTGCAAATGTTATATGTGATATATGAACAGAACCAGCAATGGGTACCTTAATGCTGCCATTTAAGACTGCGTGTTCCAACATACAGCTAAGTCCTTCCATCGTAATAGTAAAAGATACGGAGAGAGTGGATCACCTTGTCGGATGCCATTCGTGTGCTCCCAAAAAAAAACCAATTGGTGAGCCATTAAAGAGTATCGAAAACTTTGGAGTTTCAGGCAAGATTGAATCAATTAACCCATTTGCGTGGGAAGTTCATATCGAGGAGCATCTTATAGATAAACTTCCTATTAACTGAATCAAGGCTTTTCCGTAAATCAGCTTTAAAACATATTTTTGTCCCTCTTGCTTTTGAATGCAAATCTTTGACCAAGTCATTAGCAAGCAAAATGTTATGATGTATACTTCTCCCTTTGATGAAAGCAGCTTGGTTTGGGCTAATGATCTTGTGTATTACCTTTTGCATTCTATTTGCCAATACTTTGGAGATGATCTTGTAAATAAAGTTGCATAATGATATGGGTCGATAGTTCTCTAGTGAATCAGCCCTGCATTCTTCGGAATTAAGGAAATAAAAGTGCAATTCATCTCTCTAAGAATATGACCTGAAGAGAAAAAATGTTGGCAAGCCTTGATCACATCATTTCCAATAATAGACCAAGCAGTTTGGTAAAATTCAGCTGGAAATCCATCTGGACCTGGGCTTTTGTGCTTTGGTGACTTAAAGACAACACATACAATTTCGTCATCTGTAATTGGGGCATTGAGGATTGAAATAGCTTCTGAATCAAGTTTTCTAGTCGGCTCCACATGAATGTTATTAGGTTTCCCAGCTTGATTGAGTAAGGAATAAAAAAATTGCTCTGTGTGTGCTTTAACCTCATCCAACTTCTCAATAAGATTATCATCTTTGTCTCTGCATTTACTGATACGGTTAATAGCCCTTCGAGTAGCAATTGAAGCATAAAAAAATTTTGTATTGGAATCCCCTAGCGTAAGCCAATGTTGTCGAGACTTCTGCTTTGCAAAACTTTCCTCCTGTTTTAAGGCTTGCATGAAGTTATTTCTGGCTTCTGCCTCTTTGTAGATAATATTTTCATCATTTGGCTGAAGTTGCAGCTCATGTTGCAAAGACATTAGTTCCTTTCTGCAAAGTTGAACTCTGGTGTTAATATTGCCAAAGGTATTTGTATTCCACTCCTTTAGTGCTGCTTTACAGGCTTTGAGCTTTTGACATAAGATGTAAGGGGGGGATCCATGCACATTAACATTCCAAGCAGATCTGATAACATCAAGAAATTGAGGATGAGTACTCCACATGTTAAAGAATCTAAATGGTTTCTTGCCTCTTGGTGTCGCTTTTTGCGTGTATATACATTAAAGAATGGTCAGAGAAAACAAAGGAGCACCATACTCAAGAAGTGAATCTGGGTAAACTGTTAACCATTCATGATTAATCAAACACCTATCAAGTCGAGCCATTATTTTTCTGTTAGCAGCACCTTGATTACTCCAGGAGAGCCAATTACCCACAGATTTCATATCAAACAATGCTGCAGTGTCAATGTAATCATTGAACTTTTGAAGCTGGCTTTCTGAAAGTTGTCTACCACCCTTTTTTTTTCATTTGTGTACCGAAACAGTATTAAAGTCTCCAACAACAATCCAAGGTACATTGAGACAGCCATTTACAATATTAGTCAGGTCAGACCAAAGAGTATTTCTTTCTTGCATACTGTTTGAAGCATATATACCAGTGAAATTGAATTGACAGCCATTCTTTTTATCCTCTACCTTAAGATGAATGAATTGATCAGTAGCAGAAATAAACCAAGCATTAATAGAGTTAGGATGCCATAAGACCCATATTCTACCAAAAGTGTCATTTGAGTCATTGGTAAACAGTTCTGCGTCCGGCCATATTAAATTCTTTTGAGCTTGAACGCGCGATTGTTTAATTTTTGTTTCCACTAGAATAACAATATCACATGCGGCAGACTTGATTATTCTATTGAGCTCCCGACATTTCTCCGGCTTATTAAGTCCGCGAACATTCCAGCATGTTATCTTCATTAGTAAAAGATAGTAAGGTATTCATCCTACGACTTTGGATGGATTGTACCATCCTTTTTCTTATCTTTCGGTTTTGTATTTTCCTCCCGCACAATATCCTTACCTTTTATGGCTTTATTCCTATATTTATCCACTTCATCTACAGCTTGCAGATTTTTAAACTTTAAAATACCTTGAATCATGTGGTCTTGATTGGCAGGGTTTGTTGAAGCTCGATAAGATTGTTGCATCACAATATCCTGGATAGTACTTGTTGGAGCAGTCTGGCTATAGAGGTTTGTTGGAGCATGAGTTTGTTGAGACAGAATATCCTTGTTGGCAATGTTTGTTGTGGCCTGAGTTTGTTGAGGAATAATATCCTTGCTAGCGAGATTTGCTTGGACCTGAGTTCGTTGAGCTAGTGTGGATGGATCCGATGATATTGGAAGAGATGAAGTTCTGACTTATGTTTCTCCTGTCCACTAGTACCATGGGAAACCTCTGTTGTGGAAGGCTCTGACATTATAGGTACAGATAAAGTTTTGGAATTGTCCTTCTGTCAGCGGTGCTTTCCTTGCGAAGTGGAATGCTCAATAGTTTTGCCACCATCGGTCTTTGCTGCCATTAGAGAAGAATCACTTTGTTGCTTGAGGCGCTTGACGTGGTCGATAGACCTTTGTGGTTGGATTTGGGGTTTGCTGACAAGCTCCATTTGGATGACCAAAAGATAAGCAACGCCGACATCGTTGTGGCTTCGGGGAATATGAGACATGTACCTTCCGAAAGTGTTCCCGTCAAGATCACGATAGAAAACCTCATTAGGAAGATCTTCATCGGAAGAAACCAGCACACATGCTCGTGCAAATGCTAATCTCGTCTGAGCTGCTGTTGCTTTGTCGATGTAGAGTGGCTGTCCCAGAGTGCTGCATAACTTTGCAATAAAACGTCGACTCCAAAGATGTAGAGGCAGTCCTTGAAAGGATACCCATAATGGAATAGACTGTAGGCTATCTAACTCCAAACGGACATCAGGAGACCAACGTCGTAGAATCATTGGATGACCGCGGATAGTCCAGAATCCTTCGAGGATTCACTGTAAATCTTCTTCAGAGTATAGCTTGCAAACAAAGAATCCGTTCTCCAGCATATGAAGATCAAATGACGATATTCCCCATCGAGTTTTGATAAATGAGGATAGTGGGAAATAAGATGTTTTGAGACCTACCACATAGCCAACAATCGCCATAGACCATGTCTCAATAAGCTCTGCTGAATCAACAGTCTCGTATACAGCAATCTTCTTATCAGCCTGAACTTCTGGAGTAAAGAATTCCAAGCTTAGATCTGGACTTCCAACCGGAGCCTTGAAGAGGCTAGTCCAAGGCCGAGGATCGCTGGAAATGAGAGCAGGCTGTCGCGATCTAGAGCGCGACCTGCTTCGATGCTGGTTGGTCGAAGGAGTTTCTCTCTGGAAAAGATATGTTGGAAGAGCAACTTGGGGGGTAGCGGTAGGGAGCCTTGCCATTTCAACCCTCTCGCCACCATCGCCAGCCCTAGGGGCCATCGCTGCCATGTTTGATCCCTCTGGTCGCCGCTACAGAAACGACGCCATTGGGAAAAGCCACCGCTGCAGTATATTAGATCGCCGCTATGGTACCGTCACCCTAGGGATTTATGGTTGCTGCTACAGTATCGTCGCCCTTGGGGAGAAGCCGACGCTTCACGGAGATCTGATCGCTGCTACAGTGTCGTCGCCGCCGCCGCTACAGTACTGTCGTCCTTGGGAGATCTGATCACCTCTACAGTGTCGCCCCCTTTCGCCGGGGAGAAAGCCGACGCCTGCAGGAGTTAGATCGCCTTAGGGAGATATGGTTGTCGCTACAGTACCGTCAGCCTAGATCTGGGCCGCCGCCGCTACAGTAGCGTCGCCCTTGGGAGATCTGATCACCGCTACAGTGCCGTCGCCCTTCGCCCGTGGGAGAAAGCTAACGATGCAGGAGTCAGATCGTCCTAGGGAGAAAGTTCTAACCATAGAGCTTATCGTGATCCTCTTTAAACAATAGTGAATACAAAACTTCTATGAAAATCGTAAGTTAAATGAAAAGGGACAAATTTTACTACGACAGAAGATAAAGATTTTCAATATATATTGTATGGCATGCTTTCAATATGATCAATCAATCTTGTGATATTTTCATGGATTTTGCAAGGCATATAAGTCAATCATATCACACAAGTTTTTGTAATCCATATAAGTTATGCTATCATTATGGTGTAGGTCATCACTTCTCCCCCTTTGTCATCAACAAAAGGAGACAAGCCATCGAAAAAATAGCATTTAACAAGGTTTATCATTGAAATTTGCCAGAAATAGTTTATCCAAAAGAAATCATGCAGATCAAAACATACTTAAAAGATACCAGTAGTTATCTAAAAGGAAGGATCAGTTATCGTTTAATCGATGACAAACTTGTTGTTAAAAGCAAACAGAACAGAATTAAAAGATACATCAGTTTAATCCTTAGGAGGTAATCCACAATGCTGATACATGATATCCATTTTTTCATTCAGTTGTCGTAGTGTCTTCAAAATTTCAACTTGTTGATTTTGAATATGTTCTTGCTGTGATTTGATCTGAGACAGTTCTGCCATAATGCGATCTTCAGAGGAGGAAATAGGAGCTGAAGGTGCTGCTGCGCCAAAAGGACTAGGAGGAGGAGATTCATTTCCCATAAGAATTGGTGTTTCGGGGTGTTCTATTTGTGGAGGAATTGGATCCGTCCTTCTAGGCTGCCTAACCCATATGCCATTGCTAAAGGTGCACCTAAGTCTTTTCAGCAGGTTTTTATTTATTATGTTATATTTATCATTTTGAATAGATTCTTCATCGGGTGGGATGCAAATGTCATAGGCATGAAGAAATCTAGTGATTAACCTCCCATATGGCAGCATAGTATCTTTACCCATAATATCCTGCATGTGTTGCCGAATTGAGTACCCAAAACAATTATCCTGACCGGTCATAATCCAATACATGGTACTCATCTCAATTTGACTTATTTCGTCAAGATGAAATTGTTTGGGGAATATGATGCTTGTGATAATGTGATGAAGAATTTTAGCGTTGAAAGGCAGTAAGTGTTCACAGCTCTTGGGTAGGAAGTCAAGGTTTGGATTTGCAAAGATTGTTTCTACGGCTTCGGTATAGGTTGCTCCTATTGAGTTGGCGTCCCATTTACCTTTAAAATAGCATCCTCTATCTTGTTCAGTTATGCCAATTAGCTCACAAATGGTGTTGTCAAATATTCTAATGGGTGTTCCTAGAAGGTAAGTGCTTAGGCTATTATTGTCCTCATATAGGTTGGCATAGAACAATCTAACTAATCATGGATAGATTGGTTCATCTAGTTGCAGTAGTGGTAGAGCTTTTAGGTGTGCAAAATACCTAATGGGATCTAAGTCTTCTAGTTCATCCAAGTCAACATATTTTCCCTTATGGATACCTCGTCTTTCAAATTTTGGAAAACTAAGGGCTACCTCTTTTGATCTAAAAAAGATCATGGTCAAATGAATCTCCTTCAATCCTTTTTTCCTTTTGATCTCTTAGGAGCCATTATCTAGACAAGATGATGATGAAATTGTGACAAATAAGCAAAGGAAAGAGAAAGGAAAAAGAGGGAATGAGATATCAAAAAAAGAAGGATTTCAAGTGTTACCTTATGGAGATTATCTTTGAGAGATGGAAGGCTTGGACCACCAAGAAACCTTCCCCAGTGCTTCTAAAAGGCAGAATGAGGGTTAGAGGAAATGGGAGAGGGTTTGGAGAGCTTTCTTCGGGTTGGGGGCGGTGTCACCGCCGCCCTAACCCCTCGGGTTAATAAAGGGTATTTTCGGTGATTGCCCAAGCCAAACCGAAGCGGTGTCACGTTGGCGCCCGAAGGCCAAAGCGGTGCTGCCAGAGATCTGGCTGGTGCCACAGCTGGCATCCCGTGGAGGAAAGAAAAAAAATTTTTTTCTTCCTCTCCCTTTTTTGTTTGCTTCCCTCAAGATAATAAGTTATACTTTAATGGATCATTTTGAAGTGAAGAAGAAAGAAGAAATCAAATCTACAAAAGAAAGGAAAAGGACGAGTCATTTTTCGTGAAGCTCATTTTAGGGACAATTTAACATGCCTAATTCCCTTCTAATGAATTCAAATTGGTCTTCATTCATGGCTTTTGTGAATATGTCTGCTAATTGATGCTTTGTCGTGTCGATGAATTCTAGAACAACATTATTGTTAAGAACATGATCAGCAGTATGAAATGATGCCTAACGTCGATGTGCTTAGTTCTAGAATGCTGAATTGGATTTTTAGTAAGACATATGGCACTAGTATTATCACATTTTATGGGAATATTTTTAAAGTGAATTCCATAGTCTTCCAATGTATTTTTCATCCAAACAACTTGTGCACAGTATGCAAGCAAGAATGTATATTTAAGCTTCCTTGTAGTAGATAGTGTTACTGAATTTTGTTTCTTGGAAGTCCAAGAAACAAGTGCATGTCCTAAAAATTGGCATGTTCCGGATGTACTCTTTCTATCTATCCTACATCCGCCAAAATCGGCATCCGCGTAAGCTATTAAATCAAATTTTTCAGATTTTGGATACCATAAACCTAAATTTGGAGTTCCTTTAAGATACCTAAATATTCTTTTAACACTTTTAAGATGAGATAATTTAGGATTTGATTGAAACCTAGCACAAAGTCCTACACTAAACATGATATCTGGTCTAGTGGCGGTAAGGTAGAGTAGACTACCTATCATTCCCCTGTATGTTTTTTGATCGAAGTTTTCACTATTTTCATCCATATCTAACTTAGTCGAAGTACTCATAGGGGTGTTTATTGCTTTTGAATTATCCATGTTAAATCGTTTTAACAATTCTAATGTATATTTAGATTGGTTGAGAAATACACCATCCTTAAGTTGTTTGATTTGTAATCCTAAAAAGAAAGTTAATTCCCCCATTAAACTCATTTCGAATTCATGACTCATAGATTTGGCAAATGATTCACATAGTGATTCATCAGAAGAGCCAAAAAAAATAATATCGTCAACATAAATTTGTACAATAAGAAAATTATTTTCAAAATGTTTAATAAACAATGTAGTATCAACCTTGCCTTTGGTAAAATTATTTAAAATAAGAAAGGAACTAAGCCTTTCATACCAAGCTCTAGGAGCTTGTTTCAAGCCATAGAGAGCCTTAGTCAATTTGAATACATGATTAGGAAGAAGAGAATTTTCAAACCGGAGGTTGTTCGACATATACTTCTTGAAAATAAAACCATTCAAGAAGGCACTTTTGACATCCATTTGAAATAGTTTAAAATTGTAACTACTAGCATAGGCAAGGAGCATCCTTATGGCTTCTAATCGAACCCACGGGGAGCGAAGGTTTCTTAAATGTCGATACCTTCTTCTTGGTTGAAACCTTTGGCCACTAATCTAGCCTTGTTTCTAACCACGATACCATTTTCGTCTTGCTTGTTTCTAAAGACGCACTTAGTACCAATGACTAAATGGTCACTAGGTCTAGGAACAAGCTCCCCACCTTGTTTCTCTCAAATTGATTCAGTTCCTCTTGCATTGCAATAATCCAAAAATCATCTTTTATGGCCTCGTCAATGCACTTAGGTTCAATTTGAGAGAAGGAAGGCATTAGCATAAAAATTCTTGAAAGAGGAACGAGTTTGAACCCCTTTAGATGTATCCCCTATAATTAGCTCCTTTGGATGAGCATCTATATACTTCCATTCCTTAGGTAAGGAAATTTGGAAGAAGGTGCATCCAAGTTGCTATTTTGAGGAGGGGGTTCATTTAAATTCAAATTATCAAAACCAAGATCATCATCAAAATCATTTTTCTTACAATTTGAGACTTCATTAAAAAAACTACATGAATAGACTCTTCAATTACTAAGGTTCTTTTTTTAAAAACCGAAAAAGCTTTCGAAACGGAAGAGTAACCAAGAAAGATGCCTTCATCGGATTTTGCATCAAATTTTCCTAAGGCATCCCTTTCATTTAAAATAAAGCATTTACAACCTAAAAAACTTTAAAATAGGAAATATTTGGTTTTTGTTATTCCATAATTCATAGGGAGTTTTTGATAAGGAAGGTCTTATTAGGACTCTATTCATGATGTAGCAAGTCAGTATTTCTGGCTTCGCCCAAAAATACTTAGGTAAACTATGTTAGTTTAACATAGTTCTTGCCATTTCTTGTAGGTTTCTATTTTTTCTTTCAACTACTCCATTTTGTTGGGGATTTTCGGAGTGGAGAAGTTATGATTGTATCCATTTACTTCACAAAAATTTTGGAAGTCATGGTTTTGAAATTCGCCACCATGATCACTTCAATTGATGAAATCATGAACCCTTTTTTCGTTTTGAGTGAGTTTACAAAATTTAGAGAAACACTTGAAACAATCACTTTTGTGAGCTAAGAAATAGGTCCAAGTGTATCTAGAGTAGTCATCCACAATCAAAAAAAGCATATTTGCTTCCACCTAGACTTGTTGTATCAATTTGTCCAAATAAGTCCAAATGGATCAATTGTAACGGTCTAGTGGTGCTAATTTGATTTTTTTGGTTTGAAGCTTGTTTTTATTTGTTTCCCTAGTTGACATGCATCATTATACCTTATCTTTAATAAACTTTATATTCGGAATCCCTCGTACTAATTCTTGAGATGAGATTTTAGATATTGTTTTCATGCTTGCATGGCCTAATCTCCTATGCCAAAGCCAAGCATCATCATTTTATGATGGAGAAACACATTTCATTACTTAGTTCATCAAGATTGATGGTATAGACATTATTTTGTTTTAAAGCAATCATAGTCACGTTATGATTTGGTTTTTCAATAATGCACATATTTGATTCAAATCTAACGATATAACCTTTATCGCATAATTGACTAATGCTCAATAGATTATGTTTTAATTCATCAACTAGTAACACATCATCAATGGAAAAACTTGATTTGTTACCTATGGTTCCCTTGCCAATGATTTTGCCTTTGTTGTTGTCTCCGAAGGTGACATAGCGTTCGTCCATGCTAGTGAGCTTGGTGAATTGGGATGGATCTCCGGTCATATGCCTTGAGCATCCACTATCAAGATACTATCTTTTGCTCCTAGCATGTGATGGTGTATGTTTCTACAAGAAGGAATTATTTTTAGGTACCCATTTACTTTTGGGTGCCTCAAAAATTAATCTAACTTGTTTATCATGTTGCATAGACTTGATCATGGTTCATTTAGGAACCCAAATCAATTTGTTCGGACTAATTTTCTTGAATGGGCATTGGTAAGTTATATGTCCATATTTGCAACAAAAGTTGCAATTGCTTTGATGTTGAACATGTAAGATAGGACCTTTAACGAAGGTGGTTGGATTTTGGTGAGTACTTCTCACAAATCCGATTCCACTCCTTTTAGGAACGTGACCCTTATTTGTAAGGATCATGTTTAAGGACTTGCTACCGACCTCGAATTTCTTCAAGGTGTCCTTAAGTACTAAGTTCTCATTTTGGAGAGTTTCTAAATCATGGCATTTAACACATGAAGCTAGACAATCATGATATTCAGTTTTTAATCTATCAAAAGCACATGTAAGACTATCATGCTCCTTTCTTAGCAATTTGTATTTTCTACTAATTGTCTTACATTCATCAAATAACTCATGGAAGGCATTTAATAAATCATGATAAGGTAAATCTGCATTAATTAAATCCGTTACCTCTTCTTCAAGGCCATTAGGGCGTAGTGAGCAACTTGCTCGGTGTTGGACTCCTCTTCTTCTTGGATGTGCTTGAGTCATCCCATGTTGCCTTGAGCCTTCTTCTTTTTTGGTGTTTCTTTTTTGGCTTGAGGGCAATCGTTCTTGTAGTGTCCCGGTTTTTTGCATTCATAGCAAATCACTTGGTCCTTCTTTTTGTTCAAATTTATTTTTTTGTATTATTTTTAAATTTGTTCTTCCTTAAATATTTTTTGAATTTTTGAGTCAAAAGCAAATGTCATTGTCACTGTCCTCATCACTTGATGTTCCTTTCAAGTGGTCTTCTTGTGATTTGAGTGCCATATCCTTCCTGTTCTTTTGAAGGGGGGTTCTCGAGCTCATCATGAGCTTGACATGTCATTTAAGTAGGTCATTAGAGACCCAATGAGTTCTTCAAGAGGGAATGTTTTAAGGTCTTTGGCCTCTTGAATGGTCAGTAACTTTTGGATCCCAACTTTTAGGGAGGGATCTTAAGATTTTAGTTACTAGTTCAAAGTTAGTAAAATCTTTACCAAGAGCTTTGAGTCCATTGATGACATCCGTAAACCGGGTGTACATGTCTCCGATGGACTCACTTGGTTTCATTCGGAAAAGTTCGTAAGAGTGCACAAGAATGTTGATTTTAACACCAGAGTTCAACTTTGCAGAAAGGAACTAATGTCTATGCAACATGAGCTGCAACTTCAGCCAAATGATGAAAATATTATCTACAAAGAGGCAGAAGCCAGAAATAACTTCATGCAAGCCTTAAAACAGGAGGAAAGTTTTGCAAAGCAGAAGTCTCGACAACATTGGCTTACGCTTAGGGGATTCCAATACAAAATTTTTCTATGCTTCAATTGCTACTAGAAGGGCTATTAACCAGATCAGCAAATGCAGAGACAAAGATGATAATCTTATTGAGAAGTTGGATGAGGTTAAAGCACACACAGAGCAATTTTTTTATTCCTTACTCAATCAAGCTGGGAAACCTAATAACATTCATGTGGAGCCGACTAGAAAACTTAATTCAGAAGCTATTTCAATCCTCAATGCCCCAATTACAGATGACGAAATTGTATGTGTTATCTTTAAGTCACCAAAGCACAAAAGCCCAGGTCCAGATGGATTTCCAGTTGAATTTTACCAAACTGCTTGGTCTATTATTGGAAATGATGTGATCAAGGCTTGCCAACATTTTTTCTCTTCAGGTCATATTCTTAGAGAGATGAATTGCACTTTTATTTCCTTAATTCAAGAATGCAGGGCTGATTCACTAGAGAACTATCGACCCATATCATTATGCAACTTTATTTACAAGATCATCTCCAAAGTATTGGCAAATAGAATGCAAAAGGTAATACACAAGATCATTAGCCCAAACCAAGCTGCTTTCATCAAAGGGAGAAGTATACATCATAACATTTTGCTTGCTAATGACTTGGTCAAAGATTTGCATTCAAAAGCAAGAGGGACAAAAATATGTTTTAAAGCTGATTTACGGAAAGCCTTCGATTCAGTTAATAGGAAGTTTATCTATAAGATGCTCCTCGATATGAACTTCCCACAAAGCAATGGGTTAATTGGATTCAATCTTGCCTGAAACTCCAAAGTTTTCGATACTCTTTAATGGCTCACCAATTGGTTTTTTTTTGGGAGCATTTAATGGCATCCAAACAAGGTGATCCACTCTCTCCGTATCTTTTACTATTGCGATGGAAGGACTTAGCTGTATGTTGGAACACGCAGTCTTAAATGGCAGCATTAAGGTACCCATTGCTGGTTCTGTTCATATATCACATATAACATTTGCAGATGACTTACTTATCTTTCTCCAAAATGAACCAACTTCAGTAAAGAACCTGGCTACTATTATGAATGACTTTGGTATGGTTTCTGGACTTCAGTTAAATCATGCAAAAAGTCTTTATTGCACAAACTTTAGGGGTTAGTGAGGGAAGCTTGCAGTTCTTTATTTGGGTCTCCCGCTCATATCCACAGGCATTCACAAAACCCACTGTCACCTATCTTGCAAAAAAATAAAGAATAGAATTTCTTCTTGGAAAAATAGGTTTCTATCAAAAGCAGGGCGATTTCTAACTCATCCCGTTCGGTATTGCCTCCTACTCTATATATTGGTGTAATGCATTTCTTCTACCTGCTGGACTTCTCCAAGATATTGAAGCGGTTATTAATGAACTTCTTCCGGAATGGCACAAATGATAAGGCAATGCATATGGTAAATTGGGATAGCATTTGTAAAACCTAAAGATGAAGGGGGGCTAAACTTGAGAAATACTAGAGATTGGAATCAAGCATGTCCAGTGCAGCAATTGTGGGATCTTTTGCAAAACAAATGTTCCTTATGGTCACTTTGGGTTTCTGCTAGGTATCTTTCAAAAGAATCAATCTGGGAAATTTCAACAAGAACATACCACTCTGCAGCTTGGAAAGGAATTTTTAAAGGCAAGGAATTGGCTAATCAAACACATTTCCTATGCAATCTCTTCTGAACTAGTACTAATATGTGGTACGATCCTTGGGTGAATGGGAAGAGTATATTTCAATTATATGGTGACAGAATACTTAAAAGATCGGGGCTCCCCAAAGATTGGAAGGTTTTGAGTTCATTGCTAACTGCATTGGTGTCTCCCTAATCCTATTTCCCAGAAATGTTATCACTTTGGCCGACTATTATAGCTATTCCAATCACTAACAACTCTTCAGATAAACTTATTTGGCCTCATGACAATGGCAAATTTAGTGCCACATCTGCATGGAATCAAATTAGGCAAAGAAATAACAAGTGGGTCCCAAGCAGTTGGACATGGGATCAACCGGGATCACAAAGACATTCCTTATGTACATGGCAGGCCCTTCTCAATAAACTACCTACAATAGACAATATGAAAAGAAGAGGTATCTATCATGTTAACCGATGCTCCCTTTGTATGCAACAAGAAGAAACTGTTGACCACCTTTATTTTGCTTGTGATTATACAAAATGGATATGGAAGGAGATTCTCCAGTGATTTGAACTCAATAGACTGCCGCAGAACCAAACTTGCACCAAGAACTAGGCTTAACTCATGCAATGTTTCTCAAGAAAAAAGTCCTCTCACACAACTGGCAAAGGTTACTTTTCAGATCGCTTATTTGGTGGATGTGGAAGGAGAGATGTAACAGAATCTTTAAATGTCAACACACAAAGAATGCTCAGCTATTGAAAGAGATTATTAGAGACTCAAGATCCTGTATGGAGCAAGATCTCAAAACGGAGCACTTTACCCAAAGAGAAAAAAATATTTTTTATCAATTTTAATTTTGCTATTAGCTAAAGATCTTGGGAATGATGCCAAATTTTGATATATCTGGATAAACATTTTCTATTTTGATTATAATTAGGAGTTATAGTCTACAACATGTGTAGTCATAACTATCGCATTCGCACTCTATGAGTTACATGGCTTTGTCTATGACTTGTATAGATAAAGCTATTTGTAGAAACTTTACACATAATCAATTTACTTTTACTTACCAAAAAAAAGAATGTTGATTTTGGACTCTTTCACTCGGCTAGTGCCTTCATGAGTGACCTCAAGAGTTCTCCAAATATCAAAAGCCGAATCACAAATTGAAACACGATTAAATTCGTTTTGTCTAGTGCACAAAAACAAGGCATTCATAGCCTTTGCATTTAAAGCAAAACCTTTATCCCGATTCATTCCATTCGCTCATCGGAAGAGAAGATTTTTTGAAACTGTTTTCAACAATAGTCCAAAGCTCGAAATCCATAGAAATAAGGAAGATCCTCATCCGAAGTCTTCCAACACGTGTAATCCCACCCGTTAAACATAGGTGGACGAGTGATAGAATGGCCCTCTTGCATGCCGGAGTAAGCCATCTCTCTTGGGTATTAAACCAAATGTGAGAGATAACCTCGCTCTGATACCAATTGTTAGGATCGGAGCAGCACTAAGAGGGGGGGGTGAATTAGTGCAGCGGATAAAAACTTGGGTTTTATAAAAAATCTTTCGTATGAAGAGAGAGGAACTTGACAAGTTTAATCTTGAAAGCGTATTCTTAAATATGCGCAGCAAAAGTAATAAGGAACCAGAGCATATAAGAAGATTTGCAATAATATAAATAACAATAATGAAACGAAACCACAGATCACGCCGATTTTAGAGTGGTCGGGTCAAATGACCTACTCCACTCATGAGGACCCTCTTCGATGAGGCTCCCACCTTCCACTAGCAAGCTTCTTGAAATGGAAGGGTAAATACCCTCTTACAACTCTTTACAAGCGGTTCACTCTCTTACAGATTTTCGAGAAGAGATGAGGTGAACACTAGCAAATTGAAAAGAAAGAAAGCTAACACTTTTCTAAGATTTTTCTCTCAAACTCTTGCTGCTCAAAAGGTTGTAATCTCAGCTGAGATTTGAGGGGTATTTATAGGCCTCAAGAGGATTCAAATTTGGGCTCCAAAATTTGGGCTCCAAAATTCAAATTCTCTTTGGGTTTCCCGATGTCTTTGGCGATGCCACCGCCAGCCAAGCGGTGCCACCGCCAGCGTTCGAGGTCTGTGGCGGTGCCACCCGCCCAGCTCAGGAGGGTAATCACCGCCCAGCCAAGGTGCCACCGCCTGGCTCTCCTGTTCACTTGGTTTGGCTTTCTTTTAGCCCAAACCAAATCTGACTTTGGCCCCAGTTGGCCCCTAACCAGGATATAGGCTTATCTTCTTAATCCTAATCCTAATTACAAGTGAACTACATAACAAAACACATCTTAAGCAATTTATTAACCATGAACGTCAAGTTTTGTTCGACGAAGCTTCAAACGAATTTAACTTCCTTCGACGGGGTCCAAGCACGCCTCCCGAACTTGTGATGACTTTAAAGAGTAGCTGAGACTTTCGGTGATCTTTGCGAACCTCCGACGATCTCTTGGCTGAACTTCCAACAGGTTCCCGATTTCTTCTCGATTGGTTCCGACCGCATCTCCGACGATTCATCGAACTCTTAAACGTTCATCGAACTCGACTCCGGTATTCTTGCTTTGTATTTTTTGTTTATCGTAGTTAATCCTGCACACTTAACTCAATAATATGGATTAGATTAAATAACCCATCAATTGATTTTATCATCAAAATCCGAGATTCAACAAAGTTTACCAATAAAAATATTTTTTTTTTTGGTAAGTAAAAGTAAATTGATTATGTGTAAAGTTTCTACAAATAGCTTTATCTATACAAGTCATAGACAAAGCCATGTAACTCATAGAGTGCGAATGCGATAGTTATGACTACACATGTTGTAGACTATAACTCCTAATTATAATCAAAATAGAAAATGTTTATCCAGATATATCAAAATTTGGCATCATTCCCAAGATCTTTAGCTAATAGCAAAATTAAAATTGATAAAAATATATTTTTCTCTTTGGGTAAAGTGTCTGCTTTTTGAGATCTTGCTCCATACAGGATCTTGAGTCTCTAATAATCTCTTTCAATAGCTGAGCATTGTTTGTGTGTTGACATTTAAAGATTCTGTTACATCTCTCCTTCCACATCCACCAAATAAGCATCTGAAAGTAACCTTTGCCAGTTGTGTGAGAGGACCTTTTCTTGAGAAACATTGCATGAGAAGCCTAGTTCTTGGTGCAAGTTTGGTTTTGGCAGTCTATTGAGTTCAAATCATTTGGAGAATCTCCTTCCATATCCATTTTGTATAATCACAAGCAAAATAAAGGTGGTCAACAGTTTTTCTTCTTGTTGCATACAAAGGGAGCATCGGTTAACATGATAGATACCTCTTCTTTTCATATTGTCTATTGTAGGTAGTTTATTGAGAAGGGCCTGCCATGTACATAAGGAATGTCTTTGTGATCCCGGTCGATCCCATGTCCAACTGCATGGGACCCACTTGTTATTTCTTTGCCTAATTTGATTCCATGCAGATGTGGCACTAAATTTGCCATTGTCATGAGGCCAAATAAGTTTATCTGAAGAGTTGTTCGTGATTGGAATAGCTATAATAGTCGGGCCAAAGTGATAACATTTTGGGAAATAGGATTAGGGGGGAGACACCAGGTACCGTTAGCAATGAACTCAGAAACCTTCCAATCTTTGGGAGCCCCAGATCTTTTCGTATTCTGTCACCATATAATTGAAATATACTCTTCCCATTCACCCAAGGATCGTACCACATATTAGTACTAATTCCAGAAGAGATTGCATAGGAAATGTGTTTGATTAGCCAATTCCTTGCCTTTAAAATTCCTTTCCAAGCTGCAGAGTGGTATGTTCTTGTTGAAATTTCCCAGATTGATTCTTTTGAAAGATACCTAGCAGAAACCCAAAGTGACCATAAGGAACATTTGTTTTGCAAAAGATCCCACAATTGCTGTACCAGACATGCTTGATTCCAATCTCTAGTATTTCTCAAGTTTAGCCCCCCTTCATCTTTCGGTTTACAAATGCTATCCCAATTTACCATATGCATTGCCTTATCATTTGTACCAATAAAAATATGATTGGAAATGAATCAGAAAGTAATAACAAGAGTGTCAAGACATTTGGATTTGAAAAGGAAAGTCATCGCAAAAGACTCAATCATATGTGAATTGCAAGTTAAGTTATGAAACATGTTTGTGTTTTCGGGTGACTGGAGCCTATTTTGTTTGTGGAAAGTTGGATCATCAAATAAAAGATTACCCTGTGAGGAAGAAGAAAGAGCCACTGTCTTCTTGACCCTCAGCCCATGCTAGAGTGTACGCTATCACTGAACAAGATTCTAAAGCTTCTAAATCCGTGGTTGAAGGTGTTCTTCATGTTTCTAAGAGAAATGCAAAAGTTTTGTTTGATCCCGGCTCCAACTTATCTTTTGTTTCACAATACTTTGCTTGTCACTTGGATATTCTACCTAGACCCCTGGATTATATGTTATATGTAACAACTGCTGTTGGAGATTCATTGACAACAAACTTGGTTTACCCGTCTTGTTTGATTTCTATTGGAGAACACGAATTCCTCGCTGATTTGATTCTCCTAGAGATCCAGGGTTTTGATGTTATACTTGGCATGGATTGGTTATCTTCTCATCACGCTAGTATTGATTGTTACAAAAAAATAATTTTTTTTTTGGTAAGTAAAAGTAAATTGATTATGTGTAAAGTTTCTACAAATAGCTTTATCTATACAAGTCATAGACAAAGCCATGTAACTCATAGAGTGCGAATGCGATAGTTATGACTACACATGTTGTAGACTATAACTCCTAATTATAATCAAAATAGAAAATGTTTATCCAGATATATCAAAATTTGGCATCATTCCCAAGATCTTTAGCTAATAGCAAAATTAAAATTGATAAAAATATATTTTTTTTTCTTTGGGTAAAAGTGCTTCGTTTTTGAGATCTTGCTCCATACAGGATCTTGAGTCTCTAATAATCTCTTTCAATAGCTGAGCATTGTTTGTGTGTTGACATTTAAAGATTCTGTTACATCTCTCCTTCCACATCCACCAAATAGCGCATCTGAAAGTAACCTTTGCCAGTTGTGTAAGAGGACATTTTCTTGAGAAACATTGCATGAGTTCGCCTAGTTCTTGGTGCAAGTTTGGTTGCGGCAGTCTATTGAGTTCAAATCGCTGGAGAATCTCCTTCCATATCCATTTTGTATAATCACAAGCAAAATAAAGGTGGTCAACAGTTTCTTCTTGTTGCATACAAAGGGAGCATCGGTTAACATGATAGATACATCTTCTTTTCATATTGTCTATTGTAGGTAGTTTATTGAGAAGGGCCTGCCATGTACATAAGGAATGTCTTTGTGATCCCGGTCGATCCCATGTCCAATTGCTTGGGACCCACTTGTTATTTCTTTGCCTAATTTGATTCCATGCAGATGTGGCACTAAATTTGCCATTGTCATGAGGCCAAATAAGTTTATCTGAAGAGTTGTTCGTGATTGGAATAGCTATAATAGTCGGCCAAAGTGATAACATTTCGGGGGAAATAGGATTAGGGAGACACCAGGTACCGTTAGCAATGAACTCAGAAACCTTCCAATCTTTGGGAGCCCCGAGATCTTTTCGTATTCTGTCACCATATAATTGAAATATACTCTTCCCATTCACCCAAGGATCGTACCACATATTAGTACTAGTTCCAGAAGAGATTGCATAGGAAATGTGTTTGATTAGCCAATTCCTTGCTTTTTAAAATTCCTTTCCAAGCTGCAGAGTGGTATGTTCTTGTTGAAATTTCCCAGATTGATTCTTTTGAAAGATACCTAGCAGAAACCCAAAGTGACCATAAGGAACATTTGTTTTGCAAAAGATCCCACAATTGCTGCACCAGACATGCTTGATTCCAATCTCTAGTATTTCTCAAGTTTAGCCCCCCCTTCATCTTTTCGGGTTTACAAATGCTATCCCAATTTACCATATGCATTGCCTTATCATTTGTGCCATTCCAGAAGAAGTTCATTAATAACCGTTCAATATCTTGGAGAAGTCCAGCAGGTAGAAGAAATGCATTACACCAATATATAGAGTAGGAGTGCAATACCGAACGGATGAGTTCGAAGTCGTCCTGCTTTTGATAGAAACCTATTTTTCCAAGAAGAAATTCTATTCTTTATTTTTTTGCAAGATAGGCTGACAGTGGATTTTGTGAATGCATGTGGATATGAGCGGGAGACCCAAATAAGGAACTGGCAAGCTTCCCTCACTAACCCCCAAAGTTTGTGCAATAAAGACATTATCCTCAACATAAGGGCTCATATATACTTTACTTTTCGTATGATTTAACTGAAGTCCAGAAACCATACCAAAGTCATTCATAATAGTAGCCAGGTTCTTTACATGAAGTTGGTTCATTTTGGAGAAAGATAAGTAAGTCATCTGCAAATGTTATATGTGATATATGAACAGAACCAGCAATGGGTACCTTAATGCTGCCATTTAAGACTGCGTGTTCCAACATACAGCTAAGTCCTTCCATCTAATAGTAAAAGATACGGAGAGAGTGGATCACCTTGTCGGATGCCATTCGTGCTCCAAAAAAAAACCAATTGGTGAGCCATTAAAGAGTATCGAAAACTTTGGAGTTTTCAGGCAAGATTGAATCAATTAACCCATTGCTGTGGGAAGTTCATATCGAGGAGCATCTTATAGATAAACTTCCTATTAACTGAATCAAGGCTTTCCGTCAGAATCAGCTTTAAAACATATTTTTGTCCCTCTTGCTTTTGAATGCAAATCTTTGACCAAGTCATTAGCAAGCAAAATGTTATGATGTATACTTCTCCTTTGATGAAAGCAGCTTGGTTTGGGCTAATGATCTTGTGTATTACCTTTTACATTCTATTTGCCAATACTTTGGAGATGATCTTGTAAATAAAGTTGCATAATGATATGGGTCGATAGTTCTCTAGTGAATCAGCCCCTGCATTCTTGAATTAAGGAAATAAAAGTGCAATTCATCTCTCTAAGAATATGACCTGAAGAGAAAAAATGTTGGCAAGCCTTGATCACATCATTTCCAATAATAGACCAAGCAGTTTGGTAAAATTCATTTGGAAATCCATCTGGACCTGGGCTTTTTTGTGCTTTGGTGACTTAAAGACAACACATACAATTTCGTCTTCTGTAATTGGGGCATTGAGGATTGAAATAGCTTCTGAATCAAGTTTTCTAGTCGGCTCCACATGAATGTTATTAGGTTTCCCAGCTTGATTGAGTAAGGAATAAAAAAATTGCTCTGTGTGTGCTTTAACCTCATCCAACTTCTCAATAAGATTATCATATTTGTCTCTGCATTTACTGATACGGTTAATAGCCCTTCGAGTAGCAATTGAAGCATAGAAAAATTTTGTATTGGAATCCCCTAGCGTAAGCCAAAGTATGAATCTGAGAACTTATTCATAAGAGTTGGAGGATTTGTTAAAACAAAAATCTGAGGACCTATATGTAAACCCTGAGGACGTAATCGTAAATATGATAAATACAAGCACTAAACTGTAAAATGAACAAAAATACAAACCCCACCGTTTAAGCCTCTCTGCCTTCGTTCTTAAGGAAGCAGAGAAGGCAGCTGCGTGGATGATCTGGGAAAGAAAGAAAGAAAGAAGAAGAAGAAGAAGAAGAAGAAATTGGGGCTTTAAGTTTTCTTGCTCAATCTTCTCAACTGGGGGTCAAAAATTCTCAAAGGCAAGTGTTCTAACCCCATCCTACAGAATATTAGCTTCTGTTCTTTTGTTGGTTCAAAAAGATCTGAAAGATTTCCATTTAGAACCGGAAATATCTCTCTTTGGACATAGAACCAAGGATTCTGAATTTTTTCGGTAAACTGACCCCTATATACTATTCTAGCTATAACTTTTGGTACGAAAAGAAGATTTGGGCAGGACCTAGTTTGTTTGAAAACAGACTCTTATATCTTTCTTTTGACACAGATTTTGAAGATTTTGAATACCGACTACTTACCCAAACATCTGTTTCTAATGAGCCAATAGATGCTGTAAAACAGGGGTCAAAAATTTCTGACCTTTCGATACTAAAATACCTCTAAGTTCCTGTTGGAAATTATAAATTATACCAAACTGACTTCGTCCGAAACTAGACTTGAAAACCTTTCTTTTGACATATAGTTTGATAATTTTGGAATTCAAATGCCTACCCTATTATCTGTTGAATCCGACCCTATGTATTCTGCAAAACAGTGATTGTGTTTTTGACCTTGTGTTACCAAATCAAAGGTAACTCCTTGTTGGAAACCATGATTCGTAAGAAACTTATTTCAACAGAAAACAGATTGATATATCTTTCAACAACAGCTTTCTTAAGGGTATTGGAGTATAATTGATAATCTGAAGTATTTGTTCTATGTGCCACTGGAATTCTGTCGAAATCGAGCTTCGGGTCGATTTGGCGTGATTCTGTTTCATTCCTTTGAAAATTGAATTCATCTAACCTTCTTATTTGAATTGAGCTAAATATGATTGCTTGGAATCCTGGTATACCCTTGCTTTCATTTCATTCTAAATCTGAATACATTGGTGAGAAAATTTTTGCTTGCATCGTATTGTCTCGTAAAGGCACATGTATGTTTTGTTGTTCCGCGTGTGCTTCCGATATATGCTACTTATTGATCAAACTGCCCTCTTGTACTCTGGTGTTTGTGGGATTTATGTGGACCTTTTGCCAGAAATGGTAAAAGGGTATGTGACCTTTGCCAGAAATGGTAAAGGGTATGTGTTTAGAGCCTCATGATGCTCTGGCCGCCCCCTCTAGCTTCACCTAGGCGTGGGTGGATGGAGCTCCCAAACGTGGGGAGACTTCTGTCTAGTGGTCATTCAGAAATGGATGAATCACATTCTGACTGTGGTCCCACTACACCTTCAGTATGTTTGTTATGATATCCAGAGCTTTTGGTTATGTGTTTCTGTTCATGCTTTGGATAAGAATGATATGAATGCAACGTCAAAGACGACGTTTGAGCTTATGTTCGTTTTTTTTTTTTTTGGTAAGTAAAAGTAAATTGATTATGTGTAAAGTTTCTACAAATAGCTTTATCTATACAAGTCATAGACAAAGCCATGTAACTCATAGAGTGCGAATGCGATAGTTATGACTACACATGTTGTAGACTATAACTCCCTAATTATAATCAAAATAGAAAATGTTTATCTAGATATATCAAAATTTGGCATCATTCCCAAGATCTTTAGCTAATAGCAAAATTAAAATTGATAAAAATATATTTTTCTCTTTGGGTAAAGTGTCTCCGTTTTGAGATCTTGCTCCATACAGGATCTTGAGTCTCTAATAATCTCTTTCAATAGCTGAGCATTGTTTGTGTGTTGACATTTAAAGATTCTGTTACATCTCTCCTTCCACATCCACCAAATAAGCGATCTGAAAGTAACCTTTGCCGGTTGTGTGAGAGGACCTTTTCTTGAGAAACATTGCATGAGTTAAGCCTAGTTCTTGGTGCAAGTTTGGTTTTGGCAGTCTATTGAGTTCAAATCGCTGGAGAATCTCCTTCCATATCCATTTTGTATAATCACAAGCAAAATAAAGGTGGTCAACAGTTTCTTCTTTGTTGCATACAAAGGGAGCATCGGTTAACATGATAGATACCTCTTCTTTTCATATTGTCTATTGTAGGTAGTTTATTGAGAAGGGCCTGCCATGTACATAAGGAATGTCTTTGTGATCCCGGTCGATCCCATGTCCAACTGCATGGGACCCACTTGTTATTTCTTTGCCTAATTTGATTCCATGCAGATGTGGCACTAAATTTGCCATTGTCATGAGGCCAAATAAGTTTATCTCAAGAGTTGTTCGTGATTGGAATAGCTATAATAGTCGGCCAAAGTGATAACATTTCGGGGAAATAGGATTAGGGAGACACAGGTACCGTTAGCAATGAACTCAGAAACCTTCCAATCTTTGGGAGCCCAGAGATCTTTTCGTATTCTGTCACCATATAATTGAAATATACTCTTCCCATTCACCCAAGGATCGTACCACATATTAGTACTAATTCCAGAAGAGATTGCATAGGAAATGTGTTTGATTAGCCAATTCCTTGCCTTTAAAATTCCTTTCCAAGCTGCAGAGTGGTATGTTCTTGTTGAAATTTCCCAGATTGATTCTTTTGAAAGATACCTAGCAGAAACCCAAAGTGACCATAAGGAACATTTGTTTTGCAAAAGATCCCACAATTGCTGCACCTGGACATGCTTGATTCCAATCTCTAGTATTTCTCAAGTTTAGCCCCCTTCATCTTTTCGGTTTACAAATGCTATCCCAATTTACCATATGCATTGCCTTATCATTTGTGCCATTCAGAAGAAGTTCATTAATAACCGTTCAATATCTTGGAGAAGTCCAGCAGGTAGAAGAAATGCATTACACCAATATATAGAGTAGGAGTGCAATACCGAACGGATGAGTTCGAAGTCGTCCTGCTTTTGATAGAAACCTATTTTTCCAAGAAGAAATTCTATTCTTTATTTTTTTGCAAGATAGGCTGACAGTGGGTTTTGTGAATGCTCTGTGGATATGAGCGGGAGACCCAAATAAGGAACTGGCAAGCTTCCCTCACTAACCCCAAAGTTTGTGCAATAAAGACATTATCCTCAACGTAAGGGCTCATATATACTTTTTACTTTTTCGCATGATTTAACTGAAGTCCAGAAACCATACCAAAGTCATTCATAATAGTAGCCAGGTTCTTTCTTTGAAGTTGGTTCATTTTGGAGAAAGATAAGTAAGTCATCTGCAAATGTTATATGTGATATATGAACAGAACCAGCAATGGGTACCTTAATGCTGCCATTTAAGACTGCGTGTTCCAACATACAGCTAAGTCCTTCCATCGCAATAGTAGTAAAAAAGATAATGAGAGAGTGGATCACCTTGTTGGGATGCCATTTCGTGCTCCCAAAAAAAACCAATTGGTGAGCCATTAAAGAGTATAAAAAAACTTTGGAGTTTCCAGGCAAGATTGAATCCAATTAACCCATTGCTGTGGGAAGTTCATATCGAGGAGCATCTTATAGATAAACTTCCTATTAACTGAATCAAGGCTTTCCGTAAATCAGCTTTTAAAACATATTTTTGTCCCTCTTGCTTTTGAATGCAAATCTTTGACCAAGTCATTAGCAAGCAAAATGTTATGATGTATACTTTCCCTTTGATGAAAGCAGCTTGGTTTGGGCTAATGATCTTGTGTATTACCTTTTACATTCTATTTGCCAATACTTTGGAGATGATCTTGTAAATAAAGTTGCATAATGATATGGGTCGATAGTTCTCTAGTGAATCAGCCCCTGCATTCTTGAATTAAGGAAATAAAAGTGCAATTCATCTCTCTAAGAATATGACCTGAAGAGAAAAAATGTTGGCAAGCCTTGATCACATCATTTCCAATAATAGACCAAGCAGTTTGGTAAAATTCAGCTGGAAATCCATCTGGACCTGGGCTTTTGTGCTTTGGTGACTTAAAGACAACACATACAATTTCGTCTTCTGTAATTGGGGCATTGAGGATTGAAATAGCTTCTGAATCAAGTTTTCTAGTCGGCTCCACATGAATGTTATTAGGTTTCCCAGCTTGATTGAGTAAGGAATAAAAAAATTGCTCTGTGTGTGCTTTAACCTCATCCAACTTCTCAATAAGATTATCATCTTTGTCTCTGCATTTACTGATACGGTTAATAGCCCTTCGAGTAGCAATTGAAGCATAGAAAAATTTTGTATTGGAATCCCTAGCGTAAGCCAAAAGTATGAATCTGAGAACTTATTCATAAGAGTTGGAGGATTTGTTAAAAACAAAAATCTGAGGACCTATATGTAAACCCTGAGGACGTAATCGTAAATATGATAAATACAAGCACTAAACTGTAAAATGAACAAAAATACAAACCCCACTGTTTAAGCCTCTCTGCCTTCGTTCTTAAGGAAGCAGAGAAGGCAGCTGCGTGGATGATCTGGGAAAGAAAGAAAGAAAGAAGAAGAAGAAGAAGAAGAAGAAATTGGGGCTTTAAGTTTTCTTGCTCAATCTTTCTCAACTGGGGTCAAAAAAATTCTCAAAGGCAAGTGTTCTAACCCCATCCTACAGAATATTAGCTTCTGTTCTTTTGTTGGTTCAAAAGATCTGAAAGATTTCCATTTAGAACCGGAAATATCTCTTTGGACATAGAACCAAGGATTCTGAATTTTTTTAGGTAAACTGACCCCTATATACTATTCTAGCTATAACTTTTGGTACGAAAAGAAGATTTGGGCAGGACCTAGTTTGTTTGAAAACAGACTCTTATATCTTTCTTTTTTTGACACAGATTTTGAAGATTTTGAATACCGACTACTTACCCAAACATCTGTTTCTAATGAGCCAATATATGCTGTAAAACAGGGGTCAAAAAAAATTTCTGACCTTTCGATACTAAAATACCTCTAAGTTCCTGTTGGAAATTATAAATTATACCAAACTGACTTCGTCCGAAACTAGACTTGAAAACCTTTCTTTTGACATATAGTTTGATAATTTTGGAATTCAAATGCCTACCCTATTATCTGTTGAATCCGACCCTATGTATTCTGCAAAACAGTGATTGTGTTTTTGACCTTGTGTTACCAAATCAAAGGTAACTCCTTGTTGGAAACCATGATTCGTAAGAAACTTATTTCAACAGAAAACAGATTGATATATCTTTCAACAACAGCTTTCTTAAGGGTATTGGAGTATAATTGATAATCTGAAGTATTTGTTCTATGTGCCACTGGAATTCTGTCAGAAATCGAGCTTCGGTCGATTTCGCGTATTCTGTTTCATTCCTTTGAAAATTGAATTCATCTAACCTTCTTATTTGAATTGAGCTAAATATGATTGCTTGGAATCCTGGTATACCCTTGCTTTCATTTCATTCTAAATCTGAATACATTGGTGAGAAAATTTTTGCTTGCATCGTATTGTCTCGTAAAGGCACATGTATGTTTTGTTGTTCCGCGTGTGCTTCCGATATATGCTACTTATTGATCAAACTGCCCTCTTGTACTCTGGTGTTTGTGGGATTTATGTGGACCTTTGCCAGAAATGGTAAAGGGTATGTGGACCTTTGCCAGAAATGGTAAAGGGTATGTGTTTAGAGCCTGCGATGCTCTGCCGGCCCCCTCTAGCTTCACCTAGACGTGGGTGGATGGAGCTCCCAAACGTGGGAGACTTCTGTCTAGTGGTCATTCAGAAATGGATGAATCACATTCTGACTGTGGTCCCACTACACCTTCTGTATGTTTGTTATGATATCCAGAGCTTTGGTTATGTGTTTCTGTTCATGCTTTGGATAAGAATGATATGAATGCAACGTCAAAGACGACGTTTGAGCTTATGTTCGGTATTTTTTTTTTTTGGTAAGTAAAAGTAAATTGATTATGTGTAAAGTTTCTACAAATAGCTTTATCTATACAAGTCATAGACAAAGCCATGTAACTCATAGAGTGCGAATGCGATAGTTATGACTACACATGTTGTAGACTATAACTCCTAATTATAATCAAAATAGAAAATGTTTATCTAGATATATCAAAATTTGGCATCATTCCCAAGATCTTTAGCTAATAGCAAAATTAAAATTGATAAAAATATATTTTTCTTTGGGTAAAAAGTGCTCCGTTTTGATATCTTGCTCCATACAGGATCTTGAGTCTCTAATAATCTCTTTCAATAGCTGAGCATTGTTTGTGTGTTGACATTTAAAGATTCTGTTACATCTCTCCTTCCACATCCACCAAATAGCTTATCTGAAAGTAACCTTTGCCGGTTGTGTGAGAGGACCTTTTCTTGAGAAACATTGCATGAGTTCGCCTAGTTCTTGGTGCAAGTTTGGTTCATGGCAGTCTATTGAGTTCAAATCGCTGGAGAATCTCCTTCCATATCCATTTTGTATAATCACAAGCAAAATAAAGGTGGTCAACAGTTTCTTCTTGTTGCATACAAAGGAGCATCGGTTAACATGATAGATACCTCTTCTTTTCATATTGTCTATTGTAGGTAGTTTATTGAGAAGGGCCTGCCATGTACATAAGGAATGTCTTTGTGATCCCGGTCGATCCCATGTCCAACTGCATGGGACCCACTTGTTATTTCTTTGCCTAATTTGATTCCATGCAGATATGGCACTAAATTTGCCATTGTCATGAGGCCAAATAAGTTTATCCAAGAGTTGTTCGTGATTGGAATAGCTATAATAGTCGGCCAAAGTGATAACATTTCGGGGAAATAGGATTAGGGAGACACCAGGTACCGTTAGCAATGAACTCAGAAACCTTCCAATCTTTGGGAGCCCCCAGATCTTTTTTCAGATTCTGTCACCATATAATTGAAATATACTCTTCCCATTCACCCAAGGATCGTACCACATATTAGTACTAATTCCAGAAGAGATTGCATAGGAAATGTGTTTGATTAGCCAATTCCTTGCCTTTAAAATTCCTTTTCCAAGCTGCAGAGTGGTATGTTCTTGTTGAAATTTCCCAGATTGATTCTTTTGAAAGATACCTAGCAGAAACCCAAAGTGACCATAAGGAACATTTGTTTTGCAAAAAGATCCCACAATTGCTGCACCAGACATGCTTGATTCCAATCTCTAGTATTTCTCAAGTTTAGCCCCCCTTCATCTTTCGGTTTACAAATGCTATCCCAATTTACCATATGCATTGCCTTATCATTTGTGCCATTCCAAAAGAAGTTCATTAATAACCGTTCAATATCTTGGAGAAGTCCAGCAGGTAGAAGAAATGCATTACACCAATATATAGAGTAAGAGTGCAATACCGAACGGATGAGTTCGAAGTCGCCCTGCTTTTGATAGAAACCTATTTTTCCAAGAAGAAATTCTATTTTTTTTTTTGCAAGATAGGCTGACAGTGGGTTTTGTGAATGCTCTGTGGATATGAGCTGGAGACCCAAATAAGGAACTGGCAAGCTTCCCTCACTAACCCCCCCAAAGTTTGTGCAATAAAGACATTATCCTCAACGTAAGGGCTCATATATACTTTACTTTTCGCATGATTTAACTGAAGTCCAGAAACCATACCAAAGTCATTCATAATAGTAGCTGTGTTCTTTACTGAAGTTGGTTCATTTTGGAGAAAGATAAGTAAGTCATCTGCAAATGTTATATGTGATATATGAACAGAACCAGCAATGGGTACCTTAATGCTGCCATTTAAGACTGCGTGTTCCAACATACTAAGTCCTTCCATCGTAATAGTAAAAGATACGGAGAGAGTGGATCACCTTGTCGGATGCCATTCGTGCTCCAAAAAAAACCAATTGGTGAGCCATTAAAGAGTATCGAAAACTTTGGAGTTTCAGGCAAGATTGAATCCAATTAACCCATTGCTTTGTGGGAAGTTCATATCGAGGAGCATCTTATAGATAAACTTCCTATTAACTGAATCAAGGCTTTCCGTAGAATCAGCTTTAAAACATATTTTTGTCCCTCTTGCTTTTGAATGCAAATCTTTGACCAAGTCATTAGCAAGCAAAATGTTATGATGTATACTTCTCCCTTTGATGAAAGCAGCTTGGTTTGGGCTAATGATCTTGTGTATTACCTTTTGCATTCTATTTGCCAATACTTTGGAGATGATCTTGTAAATAAAGTTGCATAATGATATGGGTCGATAGTTCTCTAGTGAATCAGCCCCTGCATTCTTCGGAATTAAGGAAATAAAAGTGCAATTCATCTCTAAGAATATGACCTGAAGAGAAAAAAAAATGTTGGCAAGCCTTGATCACATCATTTCCAATAATAGACCAAGCAGTTTGGTAAA
This sequence comes from Musa schizocarpa, assembly GCA_900464855.2. NCBI lineage: Eukaryota > Viridiplantae > Streptophyta > Magnoliopsida > Zingiberales > Musaceae > Musa > Musa schizocarpa. Next base: position 10,485,588 of record LS990916.1, on the reverse strand, counting down.
ATTCAGCTGGAAATCCATCTGGACCTGGGCTTTTGTGCTTTGGTGACTTAAAGACAACACATACAATTTCGTCATCTGTAATTGGGGCATTGAGGATTGAAATAGCTTCTGAATCAAGTTTTCTAGTCGGCTCCACATGAATGTTATTAGGTTTCCCAGCTTGATTGAGTAAGGAATAAAAAAATTGCTCTGTGTGTGCTTTAACCTCATCCAACTTCTCAATAAGATTATCATCTTTGTCTCTGCATTTACTGATACGGTTAATAGCCCTTCGAGTAGCAATTGAAGCATAGAAAAATTTTGTATTGGAATCCCCTAGCATAAGCCAATGTTGTCGAGACTTCTGCTTTGCAAAACTTTCCTCCTGTTTTAAGGCTTGCATGAAGTTATTTCTGGCTTCTGCCTCTTTGTAGATAATATTTTCATCATTTGGCTGAAGTTGCAGCTCATGTTGCAAAGACATTAGTTCCTTTCTACAAAGTTGAACTCTGGTGTTAATATTGCCAAAGGTATTTGTATTCCACTCCTTTAGTGCTGCTTTACAGGCTTTGAGCTTTTGACATAAGATGTAAGGGGGGGATCCATGCACATTAACATTCCAAGCAGATCTGATAACATCAAGAAATTGAGGATGAGTACTCCACATGTTAAAGAATCTAAATGGTTTCTTGCCTCTTGGTGTCGCTTTTTCTGCGTGTATATACATTAAAGAATGGTCAGAAAACAAAGGAGCACCATACTCAAGAAGTGAATCTGGGTAAACTGTTAACCATTCATGATTAATCAAACACCTATCAAGTCGAGCCATTATTTTTCTGTTAGCAGCACCTTGATTACTCCAGGAGAGCCAATTACCCACAGATTTCATATCAAACAATGCTGCAGTGTCAATGTAATCATTGAACTTTTGAAGCTGGCTTTCTGAAAGTTGTCTACCACCCTGTTTTTCATTTGTGTACCGAACAGTATTAAAGTCTCCAAGAACAATCCAAGGTACATTGAGACAGCCATTTACAATATTAGTCAGGTCAGACCAAAGAGTATTTCTTTCTTGCATACTGTTTGAAGCATATATACCAGTGAAATTGAATTGACAGCCATTCTTTTTATCCTCTACCTTAAGATGAATGAATTGATCAGTAGCAGAAATAAACCAAGCATTAATAGAGTTAGGATGCCATAAGACCCATATTCTACCAAAAGTGTCATTTGAGTCATTGGTAAACAGTTCTGCGTCCGGCCATATTAAATTCTTTTGAGCTTGAACGCGCGATTGTTTAATTTTTGTTTCCACTAGAATAACAATATCACATGCGGCAGACTTGATTATTCTATTGAGCTCCCGACATTTCTCCGGCTTATTAAGTCCGCGAACATTCCAGCATGTTATCTTCATTAGTAAAAGATAGTAAGGTATTCATCCTACGACTTTGGATGGATTGTACCATCCTTTTTCTTATCTTTCGGTTTTGTATTTTCCTCCCGCACAATATCCTTACCTTTTATGGCTTTATTCCTATATTTATCCACTTCATCTACAGCTTGCAGATTTTTAAACTTTAAAATACCTTGAATCATGTGGTCTTGATTGGCAGGGTTTGTTGAAGCTCGATAAGATTGTTGCATCACAATATCCTGGATAGTACTTGTTGGAGCAGTCTGGCTATAGAGGTTTGTTGGAGCATGAGTTTGTTGAGACAGAATATCCTTGTTGGCAATGTTTGTTGTGGCCTGAGTTTGTTGAGGAATAATATCCTTGCTAGCGAGATTTGCTTGGACCTGAGTTCGTTGAGCTAGTGTGGATGGATCCGATGATATTGGAAGAGATGAAGTTCCTGACTTATGTTTCTCCTGTCCACTAGTACCATGGGAAACCTCTGTTGTGGAAGGCTCTGACATTATAGGTACAGATAAAGTTTTGGAATTGTCCTTCTGTCCGCGGTGCTTTCCTTGCGAGTCGGAATGCTCAATAGTTTTTGCCACCATCGGTGCTGCTGCCATTAGAGAAGAATCACTTTGTTGCTGAGGGCTTTGACGTGGTCGATAGACCTTTGTGGTTGGATTTGAGGTTTGCTGACAAGCTCCATTTGGATGACCAAAAGATAAGCAACGCATTTGACATCGTTAGGCTTCCAGGAATATGAGACATGTACCTTCCGAAGTGTTCCCGCCAAGATCACGATAGAAAACCTCATTAGGAAGATCTTCATCGGAAGAAACCAGCACACATGCTCGTGCAAATGCTAATCTCGCCTGAGCTGCTGTTGCTTTGTCGATGTAGAGTGGCTGTCCCAGAGTGCTGCATAACTTTGCAATAAAACGTCGACTCCAAAGATGTAGAGGCAGTCCTTGAAAGGATACCCATAATGGAATAGACTGTAGGCTATCTAACTCCAAACAGACATCAGGAGACCAACGTCGTAGAATCATTGGATGACCAAGGATAGTCCAGAATCCTTCGAGGATTCGCTGTAAATCTTCTTCAGAGTATAGCTTGCAAACAAAGAATCCGTTCTCCAGCATATGAAGATCAAATGACGATATTCCCCATCGAAGTTTTGATAAATGAGGATAGTGGGAAATAAGATGTTTTGAGACCTACCACATAGCCAACAATCGCCATAGACCATGTCTCAATAAGCTCTGCTGAATCAACAGTCTCATATACAGCAATCTTCTTATCAGCCTGAACTTCTGGAGTAAAGAATTCCAAGCTTAGATCTGGACTTCCAACCGGAGCCTTGAAGAGGCTAGTCCAAGGCCGAGGATCGCTGGAAATGAGAGCAGGCTGTCGCGATCTAGAGCGCCGACCTGCTTCGATGCTGGTTGGTCAAGGAGTTTTCTCTGGAAAAGATATGTTGGAAGAGCAACTTGGGGGGGGTAGCGGTAGGGAGCCTTGCCATCGTTTCAACCCCTCGCCACCATCGCCAGCCCCTAGGGGCCATCGCTGCCATGTTTGATCCCCTCTGGTCGCCGCTACAGAAACGACGCCATTGGGAAAAGCCACCGCTGCAGTATATTAGATCGCCGCTATG
>LS990916.1:10435053-10475053 GCA_900464855.2 Musa schizocarpa | reverse complement strand
TGGGGCGTTCAGATAGCAGGGCGTGCTGCTTCTCGCCTTTCGCTGTCCGCCGCTTCGTCGCTTTCGCTTCGCTCAGCCAAAATGACCAGTTTGGCCCATTTCTGGGCCGTTTTGGCCAATTTTTTGGGCAGTTCTTGCGCGCGCGGGCGAAAGACATGATGAGCAAAAACGTCAGCCATCTAAGCACCCTGGAACCCCGGGTGGCACAGGGCTGGATGGGGCGTTCAGATAGCAGGGGACGGTGCTGCTTCTCGCTTCGCCGCCGCTGTCAGTCGCCGCTCAGGGCTTGCTCAGCCAAAAATGGCCAATTTTGGCCCATTTTTGGGCCGTTTTGGCCAGTTTTTGGACAGTTCTTGCGTGCCGCGGCGAACGACGTGAGCGGAGCAAAACGTCAGCCCTTCTCAGCACCCTGGAACCCCCCGGGTGGCACAGGGCTGGATGGGGCGTTCCTATAGCAGGGACGATGCTGCCTCACGCTTCGCTCGCTGTCCGCCGCTCGCCGCTCGCCGCTCGCTCGCTCAGCAAAAAATGGCCAGTTTTGGCCCGTTTTTGGGCCGTTTTGGCCAGTTTTTGGGCAATTCTTGCGTGCCGCGGCGAACGACGTGAGCGGAGCAAAACGTCAGCCATCTCAGCACCCTGGAACCCCCCGGGTGGCACAGGGCTGGATGGGGCGTTCGTATAGCAGGGACGGTGCTGCCTCTCGCCGCTCGTTGTCCACCTCTCGCCGCCGCTTCGCTTCAGCCAAAAAAATGGCCTGTTTTGTCCCGTTTTGGGCTGTTTTGGCCCAGTTTTTGGGCAGTTCTGGCGTGTCGCGGGCGAACGAGGTGAGCGGAGCAAAACGTCAGCCATCTTAGCACCCTGGAACCCCGGGTGGCACAGGGCTGGATGGGGCGTTCAGATAGCAGGGACGGTGCTGCCTCCTTCCGCCGCTCGCTGTCCCGCCGCCTTCGCTTCGCTCAGCCAAAACGGCTAGTTTTGGCCCGTTTTTAGGCGTTTTGGCCAGTTTTGGGCAGTTCTTGCGTGCCACGGCGAACGACGCGTGAGCGGAGCAAAACGTTAGCCATCTCAGGACCCTGGAACCCCCGGGTACACAGGGCTGGATGGGGCGTTCAGATAGCAGGGATGTGCTGCTGCTTTCGCTTCGCCGCTGTCCGCTCCGCTGGCTTTTCGCCGCTCAGCCAAAAATGACCAGTTTGGCCCATTGCTGGGCCGTTTTGGCCAATTTTTGGGGCAGTTCTTGCGCGTGCGGCGAAAGACATGAGCGAGCAAAGCGTCAGCCATCTCAGCACCCTGGAACCCCGGGTGGCACAGGGCTGGATGGGGCATTCAGATAGCAGGGACGGTGCTGCTTTCCGCTCCGCTTTCGCTGTCAGTTTTCGCCCGCTTCGCTTCGCAAGACAGCCAAAATGGCCAGTTTTGGCCCGCTTTTTGGGCCGTTTGTGGCCAGTTTTTGACAGTTCTTGCGTGTCGCTGGCGAACGACGTGAGCGGAGCAAAAACGTCCAGCCCTTCTCAGCACCCTGGAACCCCGGGTGGCACAGGGCAGGATGGGGCGTTCCTATAGCATGGGCGGTGCTGCCTCTCGCCATTGCGCTGTCTGTCCGCTTCGCCGCCGCCGCTTCGCTCAAAAGCCAAAATGGCCCGTTTTAGGGCCGTTTATGGCCAGTTTTTTCGACAGTTCTTGCATGCCGCGGCGAACGGCGTGAGCGGATCAAAACGTCAGCCCTTCTCAGCACCCTGGAAACCCCCGGGTGGCACAGGGCTGGATGGGGCATTCGTATAGCAGGGACGTTGCTGCCTCTCGCTTCGCTCGCTGTCCGCCGCTCATCGCTCGCTCGCTCAGCCAAAAATGGCAAGTTTTGGCCCGTTTTTGGGCCGTTTTAGCCAGCTTTTGGGCACTTCTTGCGTGCCTCGGCAAACGACGTGAGCGGAGCAAAACCTCAGCCATCTCAGCACCCTGGAACCCCCCGGGTGGCATAGGGCTGGATGGGGCGTTCGTATAGCAGGGACGGTACTGCCTCTCGCTTCGTTCGCTGTCCACCGCTCGCCGCTCGCTCGCTCAGCCAAAAATAGCCAGTTTTGGCCTGTTTTTGGGCTGTTTTGGCCTGTTTTTGGGCAGTTCTGGCGTGCTGCAAACGACGTGAGCGGAACAAAGCGTCAGCCATCTCAGCACCCTGGAACCCTCTGGGTGGCACAGGGCTGGATGGGGCGTTGATATAGCAGGGACGGTGCTGCCTCTCGCTCGCCGCTGTCCTGTCGCTGTCCGCCGCCTTCTTTTCGCTCAGCCAAAAACGGCCAGTTTTGGCCCGTTTTTGTGCCGTTTTGGCCAGTTTTTGGGCAGTTCTTGCGTGTGCGGCGAACGGCGTGAGCGGAGCAAAACGTCAGCCATCTCAGGACCCTGGAACCCCCGGGTTGCACAGAGCTGGATGGGGCGTTCAGTATAGCAGGGACGGTGCTGCTGCTTCGCCGTTTCGTTGTGTCCGCCGCTGTCGCCTTTCGCGCTTCAGCCAAAAAATGACCAGTTTTGGCCCATTTTGGGCCGTTTTGGCCAATTTTTGGGCAGATCTTGCGTGCTTAACGCGGCGAAAGACGGAGCGGAGCAAAACGCCAGCCATCATCAGCACCCTGGAACCCCGGGTTGTCACGAACGGTCGCCGCGACCCCGAACAACTCTGTTCAACGAACCGTTCGTCGCTCGCACCTGCATGTACAGCTGCTTGGCAGCATGTTTTCTCTTAGTTTTGGGTCATTTTGTTTGTAAATATGTAAGTTCGAACAAGCTGCAGCGTTACAAAGCGACCGCTCACCGAACTGAGCAAAACAGCCCCAAAACAGCCCAAATCAGCCTCGTTTTTGGCGTGCGCGGGAGGTGAGCGGAGAACTGCCTCCGCCACAAAGCGTCAGCCATCTCAGACCCCAGGAACCCCGGTGGTGTACATGGCTGGATGGGGCTTCGGTTATATACCGGGCGTTGAACACTCTTTCGCAAGTTCGCACGTGACCTTTACGGGAACTTGGTTTTGCGCCCGGGACCAGGTGAGCGGCTGTTTGTGGGCTTGCAGCTGTTCGTTCATCCTTGAAAGCCTTGTTTTTCTCCCTCTCCCTCTTTTCTCTTGTGCACACAAGGTGTTCGACGAATTGCTTGTAAAGCTTCCCTTTCCGCGAGACTTCGGGACTTGTCCGTTGCTCGTTCTTTCGAACTAACTTCTTTCTCTTTTACAGGTCCTTAGGGACCTGCGAGAGGTTACAAAGTGGGCTGATCCTTGCGGAGCAAGATCGCAAGGGCGAAGCGCGACTTAGGCAACGCAAGCTAAGTTCGCGTCCTTGCCCCAAGGGTGAAGCGCGACTTAGGCAACGCAAGCTAAGTTCGCGTCTTTGGCGCAAAGGGTGCCTCACGCCTTAAGGCAATTCCAGCTAAGGTCGTGACATTGTGGTATCAGAGCGGGCAAGCTCTTCGATCGAACAGCGAAACGAACCTTAACCGCCATGGCAAAGCATCGTGGCGAATCAAGCAAGACGGGGCAAGCCGGACCTTTGCCCCAAGCAGCCGCAGGTGGGCTGCATGTGCACACTCGCTCTCATGCTGTTGGAGCTGCTCACGAAGATCGTGGCAGCGAACAGGATGAGCGAGAAGTTGGTAACTCTCCGCGAGCGGAGGAAGCGCAATCTGGTGCGCTAACTGGAAAAAGGAGTCACAAGGAGAGACTCACGACGGCGGAAACTCGCCTGGATGTTCTGGAAGCGAGCATGGAGGAACTCTACCATGGCCAACAAAGACTTGTTGGGGTAGAGAGCTCGCAAGAGGAAGCGGAGTCCAGGATCGACAAGGTCGAGGCCCTAGTCGATCGACTGTCTGATGACACCAAGGACTCCGTGCAACACTTACAAGATGTTGTGGCGGAACTCACGGCAAAGGTGGCTATGCTCACGAGAACGCTAAATGCGGGAGGAGGCAACACCCGCGTTGCACCGCCACAAAACTTGAGGGCACCGGAGCCCCATGGATACGGAGGGGCTAGAGATGCCAAAGAGCTCGAGAACTTTCTGTTCGACATGGAGCAATACTTCCGAGCACGAGGCCCGATTCTGAAGATACCAAAGTTTCTATAGCAACGATGTATCTGAACGGAGATGCGAAACTTTGGTGGCGAACTCGTTGGGAAGAGATCCAACAAGGTCGGTGTCGAGTCGACACATGGGAGGACTTGAAGCGGGAGTTGAGAACTCAGTTCCTTCCGGAGAACACAGAGTTCGTCGCAAGAAGGAAGTTGAGACAACTCCGCCAAAGCACCACCATCCGAGACTATGTAAAACAGTTTTCTGCACTAATGCTGGACATACAGGACATGTCCGAAAAGGACAAGTTGTTCAGCTTCCTCGATGGTTTGAAACCATGGGCTCAGCAGGAGCTAAATCGAAGGAATGTTACCGATGTAGTCGGGGCAATCGCTGCTGCAGAAAGGCTCACCGACTTTGTTTCCTCGGAAGACCCAGCGAGAAGGAAACAATCTTCAAGCAATCGCCCGCCAAAACATTCTCGAGGGAAGGAGCTCGGGGGTGAACAAAAGAAGAAGAGCTCCCATAAAGGGCCGAACCCAAAAGGCAAGGCCTCAAAACCTGGAGGATGCTTCTTGTGCGGAGGACCGCACATGGTAAGGGAGTGCCCACAGAAGCAGGCACTCAACGCTTTGACGGCTTCCATCCACCCTCCCCGATCGGACAAGGGCAAAGCTGTTGCTCTTAGTTCGAGCAGTTCAGAATCCGGCAGCGACGATGAGGAGTCGCAAGGACCCCGAATGGGAGCAATGCGATTGTTGAACGCTATGCGGGGTCAAGTGGGGGAGAATATGAAGACGAAGGCACAAAAAGCAGGAAGCAGCGAGCTGATGTATGTGGACATTAAGCTAAATGGCCAAACGACCCGTGCAATGGTGGATACGGGCGCTACCCACAACTTCATAGCCGATCGCGAAGCACAACGACTTGGGTTGACCTTGGAGAAGAGCCCAAGCCGAATGAAGGCGGTGAACTCGGAGGCCAAGCGAATCTCCGGGTTGGCGAAGGGTGTTCCTATCAAAATCGGGACTTGGAGCGGAAACACCAACATGATGGCCGTGCCACTAGATGACTTCCAAGTGATTCTTGGAATGGAGTTTATGCATGCGGCGAAGTTGGTGCCGATGCCGTTCTTGAACTCCCTATGTATGATGGGAGGCGATGACCCCTGCGTGGTTCCCGTCTCTCGGAGAGGAACCAAGGAGCCCCAACACATTTCGGCATTACAATTGAAGAAAGGGGTGCGAAAGGGCGAACTGACATTCGTGGCTGCTATGAAGCTAGAGCCACTCAATGAAGAGGCCACTCAAGAACCTGCTGTGGTGGCGAACGTCCTGAAGGAGTTCAAAGACGTTATGCCACCTGAGTTGCCGAAGACCCTTCCACCACGCAGAGGCGTGGATCACAGTATCGAGCTGGAGCCAGGAGTGAAGCCTCCAGCGAGACCACCCTATCGCATGCCCCCGCCAGAGTTGGCCGAACTCAGAAAGCAGTTAGGTGAACTGCTAAGCGGTGGTCTCATCCGCAGCTCAAAAGCACCTTTCGGAGCTCCAGTTCTCTTCCAAAAGAAACAAGATGGGAGCCTCCGATTATGCGTCGACTATCGAGCCCTCAACAAAGTAACGGTGAAGAACAAGTATCCCATCCCGCTCATTGCGGACTTGTTCGATCAATTGGGTAAGGCAAAGTATTTCTCAAAACTCGACCTTCGGTCGGGGTATTGGCAGGTGCGCATTGCTGAAGGCGACGAAGCAAAGACTACCTGTGTGACAAGGTATGGAGCGTTTGAGTTCTTGGTGATGCCTTTCGGCCTAACCAATGCTCCGGCCACATTCTGTACTCTCATGAACCAGCTATTCAAGGAGTATTTGGATAAGTTCGTGGTCGTCTATTTGGACGATATCGTCGTCTACAGCCAAACGCTCGAGGAGCATGTCAAGCACCTGCGAACGATTTTCAAAGTTCTCGGGGAGAACACTTTGTTCGTAAAAAAAGGGAGAAATGCTACTTTGCTCAAACTGAGATTCTATTCTTGGGGCATCGAATCGGTGATGGCTCCATTCGGATGGATAAGTCGAAGGTGCAAGCGATTCTTGAATGGCGAACTCCAAAGAAGGTGCCGAGTTGAGATCCTTCCTTGGTTTCGTCAATTACTATCGACGCTTCATTGCGGGGATATTCAAGCGGCAACCCCACTGACGGAGTTCTTTGAAGAAGGAGCAGCCTTGGAAGTGGTCAGGACAAATGTGAGATGGCATTCCAGGATCTGAAGGCTGCTGTTCTAGAAGAACCAGTGCTCAAATTGCCAAACTATGGAGAGCCCTTTGAAGTCCATACAGATGCTTTGGACTTCGCTATTGGGGAGTACTCATGCAGGAAGGTCATCCGGTGGCCTACGAGAGCCGCATAAACTCAACGGGACCGAGAGGCGGTATCCAGTACATGAGAAAGAAATGACAGCAGTGATCCCACTGTCTGCGAGTTTGGCGACACTACCTCCTCGGTCGCGATTTGTCTTTGAGGACGGACAACATTGCCCTGAGCTATTTCCAAACTCAGAAGAAGCTCTCCCCAAAGCAGGCACGGTGGCAGGACTTCTGGCTGAATTTGATATGGCGATGGAGTACAAGCCTGGGAAGGCGAACGTCGTGGCCGATGCGCGCGCTGAGTCGGAAGGTGGAATGCGTGAATGCTGCACAACTAGAGGGCAGAGGCCAAGCAAGTCAGTTGCACTCCAACTTCCTTTCCCGAATCAAGGATGGACTGTATAGTGATCCCCAGGCAGTTATCTGATGCAGCTCATCAAAGAAGGCAAGGCACCGACGGTTTTGGGTCCGGGAGGGACTTGTTCACCGAAAGGGAATAGGGTCTATGTTCCTCGAGTGGACAATTTAAGGCGTGAACTCTTAAAAGAGTGTCACGATTCCCTTTGGGCTGGACACCCGGGCATTCACAGAACGTTGGCTCTCGTGGAGAGGGCCTTCTACTGGCCAAAGATGGGGATTGATGTGGAGGAGTATGTTTGAACATGCCTTACTTGCCAACAAGACAAGGTGGAGCAGCGGAAGCCGGTGGGACTCTTGGAGCCGTTGCGTGCACCAGAAAGGCCATGGGAGAGCATTTCCTTAGACTTCATATCAAGCTTACCACCTGTAGGGGGGGACTTGGATCGATACCGTGGTGGTCGATCGGTTTTCAAAGTATGCAACTTTCATTGCTGCTCCCCTACACTGTTCAGCTGAAGAGACAGCCGGGCCGATGATGAAGGGCGAGTGAAGTATTGGGGAGTCCCACACAATATCATTAGTGATCGGAGACGCTTTCGGTTCTTGGGGACGATTCTGGACCGAAGCTATTCAAATTGTTGGGGTCAAAGTTATACTTCTCTACAAGCCTCCACCCCAGACGGATGGTCGACCGAAGAATAAATTCGCTCTTGGAGCAAGTATCTCCGGCACTACGTGAGTGCCAATCAACGAGATTGGGTGAAGCTGTTGGACATCGCCCAATTCTCCTACAACTTGCAGCGGAGCTCTGCATCCAACAAGAGCCCCTTCGAAATTATCACAGGACAACAACCGTCGACTCCACACACTATGGCAATTGGGTATACCGAGAGTAGTCCATCAGCCTATCATTTCGAAAGGAGTGGCATCGAAATGCCGATATTATTGCGAAGCTTACTTTGGAGAAGGCGGCAAAACGGATGAAGAAGTGGGCAGACTTGGGAAGGCGACCACAAGAGTTCAAAGTTGGCGATTTGGTGTTGGTAAAGCTCCAACCAGCATCACTCAATTCTTCAGGAACAGAGTTCATAAAGGATTGGTGCGTAAGTATGAAGGGCCCTTCCCAATTATTAGCAGAGTAGGCAATGTTTCCTACAAGTTGCAGCTGCCGCGTGGTTCAAAATTCACAACGTCCTTCACGCCAAAGCAACCTGAAGGCCTACCATTCGGATCCGCAAGATGCTTCTCGAAGTGTTCCAACTCGGCTACCTCCCATCACAGCCTCCCACGAGAAGCGAGTGGAATCCATTCTGGCGGATCGTAAGAAAAAAAGCTACCCACCGAGATGAACAGACAGAGTACTTGGTGAAGTGGCTTTAAAGCTTCCCCAAACTGAAGCCAGTTGGGAGCCTGAAGACGCCCTGCGACATGAAGAAGAAGTCATCAACAACTATCATCAGCGCCGACGAGGGCGCCGACAGTTTAAGTGGGGGAGAATGTCACGAATGGTCGTCGGCGCACCATAACAACTCTGTTCAACGAACCGTTTCGTCGCTTCGCACCTGCATGTACAGCTGCTTGGCAGCATGTTTTCTCTTAGTTTTGGGTCATTTTGTTTGTAAATATGTAAGTTCGAACAAGCTGCAGCGTTACCAAAGCGACCGCTCACCGAACCGAAAGCAAAACAGCCCCAAAACAGCCCAAATCAGCCTCGTTTTTTGTGCGTGCGGAGGAGGTGAGCGGAGAACTGCCTCCGCCCACAAAACGTCAGCCATCTCAGACCCCAGGAACCCCGGGTGGCACATGGCTGGATGGGGCTTGGTTATATACCGGCGTTGAACACTCTTCGCAAGTTCGCGACGTGACCTTTACGGGAACTTGGTTTTGCGCCGGGACCAGGTGAGCGGCTGTTTGTGGGCTTGCAGCTGTTCGTTCATCCTTGAAAGCCTTGTTTTCTCCCTCTCCCTCTTTTCTCTTGTGCACACAAGGTGTTCGATGAATTGCTTGTAAAGCTTCCCTTTCCGCGAGACTTCGGGACTTGTCCGTTGCTCGTTCTTTCGAACTAACTTCTTTCTCTTTTACAGGTCCTTAGGGACCTGCGAGAGGTTACAAAGTGGGCTGATCCTTGCGGAACAAGATCGTAAGGGCGAAGCGCGACTTAGGCAACGCAAGCTAAGTTCGCGTCCTTGCCCCAAGGGTGAAGCGCGACTTAGGCAACGCAAGCTAAGTTCGCGTCTTTGGCTGCAAGGGTGCCTCACGCCTTAGGCAATTCCAGCTAAGGTCGTGACAGGGGTGGCACAGGGCTGGATGGGGCGTTCAGATAGCAGGGACGGTGCTGACAGCCGCTGTTTCGCTGTCCCGGTTCGCGCTCTTCGCTCAGCCAAAAATGACCAGTTTTGGCCCGTTTTGGGGCAGTTTTGGCCAGTTTTTGGGCAGTTCTTGCGTGCCGCGGTGAACGACGTGAGTGGAGCAAAACGTCAACCATCTCAGCACCCTGGAACCCCCCGGGTGACAAAGGGCTGGATGGGGCGTTCGTATAGCAAGGACGGTGCTGCCTCTTGCTTCACTCGCTGTCCGCCGCTCGCCGCTCGTTCGCTCAGCCAAAAATGGCCAGTTTTGGCACGTTTTTGGCCAGTTTGGCCAGTTTTTGGGTAGTTCTTGCGTGCGGCGAACGACGCGTGGCGGAGCAAAAACGTCAGCCATCTCAGCACCCTGGAACCTCCCTGGTGGCACAGGGCTGGATGGGGCGTTCAGATAGCAGGGACGGTGCTGCCTCTCGCCATTGTCGCTGTCGCCGCTTCGCCGCTGCTTTCGCTCAGCCAAAAATGGCCAGTTTTGGCCGATTTTTTGGGCCGTTTTGGCCAGTTTTGGGCAGTTCTTGCGTGCCGCGGTGAACGAAGTGAGCGGAGCAAAACATCAGCCATCTCAGCACCCTGGAACCCCGGGTGGCACAGGGCTGGATGGGGCGTTCGTATAGCAGGGGACGGTGCTGCCTTTGCTTCGCTGTCGCTGTCCGTCCGCCTTCGCCGATCGCTTTCGCTCAGCCTTTAAATGGCCAGTTTTGGCCCTTTTTTTGGGCCGTTTTGGCCAGTTTTGGACAGTTCTTGCGTGTCGCGGGCGAACGGCGTGAGCGGAGCAAAACGTCAGCCCTTCTCAGCACCCTGGAACCCCGGTGGCACAGGGCTGGATGGGGCGTTCCTATAGCAGGACGGTGCTGCTGCCACCGCTTCGCTGTAACGTCGCTTCGCCCGTTCGCTCGTTCAACCAAAAATAGCTAGTTTTGGCCAGTTTTTTGGGCAGTTTTTGCGTGCCGCGAACGAACGGCGTGAGCGGAACAAACGTCAGCCATCTCAGCACCTTGGAACCCCCGGTGGTATAGGGCTGGATGGGGCATTCAGATAGCAGGGGCGGTGCCGCCTCGCCGCGGCTCGCTGTCCGCCCGCTCACCCTTTCGCATTTCGCTCAGCCAAAAAATGGCCAGTTTTGGCCCATTTTTGGGCCGTTTTGTCACGACCTTTAGCTGGAATTGCCTAAGGCGTGGGGCACACTTTGCGGCCAAAGACGCCGAACTTAGCTTTGCGTTGCCCTAAAGTCGCTTCACCCTTGGGCAAGGACGCCGAACTTAGCTTGCATTGCCTAAGTCGGCGCAAGCCCTTCGATCGATTGTTCGCAAGGATCAGCTCACTTTGTAACCTCTCGCAGGTCCCTAAGGACCTGTAAAAAGAGAAAGAAGTTAGTTCGAAGAACGAGCAACGGACAAGTCCCGAAGTTCATGGAAAGGGAAGCTTTACAAACAATTCGTCGAACACCTTGTGTGCACAAGAGAAGAGAGGGAGAGGGAGAAAAACAAGGCTTTCAAGGATGAACGAACAGCTGCAAGCCCACAAACAGCCGCTCACCTGGTCCCGGCGCAAAACCAAGTTCCGTAAAGGTCACGTGCGAACTTGCGAAAAGAGTGTTCAACGCCCGGTATATAACCGAAGCCCCATCCAGCCATGTGCCACCCGGGGTTCCTGGGGTCTGAGATGGCTGACGCTTTTTGTGAGCGGAGGCAGTTCTCCGCTCACCTCCCCGCCGCACGTAAAAAAATCCAGGCTGATTTGGGCTGTTTTGGGGCTGTTTTGCTCGGTTCGGTGAGCGGTCGCTTTGGCAACGCTGCAGCTTGTTCGAACTTACATATTTACAAGCAAAATGACCCAAAACTAAAGAAAACATGCTGCCAAGCAGCTGTACATGCAGGTGCGAAGCATTTAACGAACGGTTCGTTGAACAGAGTTGTTGCGGGTGCGACGGACGACCGTTCGTGACAGTTTTGGCCAGCTTTTGGGCACTTCTTGCGTGCCTGGCGAACGGCGTGAGCGGAGAAAAACGTCAGCCATCTCAGCACCCTGGAACCCCGGGTGGCACAGGGGCTGGATGGGGCGTTCAGATAGCAGGGGCGGTGCTGCCTCTCGCCCGCTTTCGCTGTCCACCGCTAGCCGCTCGATCGCTCAGCCAAAATGACCAGTTTTGGCCCGTTTTTGAGCTGTTTTGGACAGTTTTGGGCAGTTCTGGCATGCCGCGGCGAACAACGTGAGCGGAGCAAAACGTCAGCCATCTCAGCACCCTGGAACCCCGGGTGGCACAGGCTGGATGGGGCGTTCAGATAGGGGGGGGACGGTGCTGTCTCTCGCTTGGCTTCGCTGTCCGCCACTCGCCATTGGCTTCGGCTCAGCCAAAAGCGGCCAGTTTTGGCCCGTTTTGGGCCGTTTTGGCCAGTTTTTGGGCAGTTCGTGCGTGCCGGCGCGAACGACGTGGCGAGCAAAGCGTCAGCCATCTCAGCACCCTGGAACCCCGGTGGCACAGGGTTGGATGGGGCGTTCAGATAGCAGGGACGGTGCTGCCCTCTCGCTTCACTCGTTGTCCACACCTCGCCACTTTCGCTCGCTCAGCCAAAAATGGCCTGTTTTGGCCTGTTTTTGGGCTGTTTTGGCCAGTTTTTGGGCAGTTCTGGCGTGTCACGGCGAACGAGGTGAGCGGAGCAAAACGTCAGCCATCTTAGCACCCTGGAACCCCTCGGGTGGCACAGGGCTGGATGGGGCGTTCGTATAGCAGGGGACGGTGCTGCCTCCGCTTATTTCGCTGTCCGCCCGCTTCGCCCTCGCTTCGCTCAGCCAAAAAAACGGCTAGTTTTTTGGCCCGCTTTTTGGGCCGTTTTGGCCAGTTTTGGGCAGTTCTTGCGTGCCACGGCGAACGACGTGAGCGGAACAAAAACGTTAGCCATCTCAGGACCCTGGAACCTCCGGGTTACACAGGGCTGGATGGGGCGTTCAGATAGCAGGGATGGTGCTGCTTTCCCGCCGCTGTCCGCCGCCGTCGTCCGCTCGCTTCGCTCAGCCAAAAATGACCAGTTTGGCCCATTGTTGGGCCGTTTTTGGCCAATTTTTGGGCAGTTCTTGCGCGTGCGCTGGCGAAAGACATGAGCGAGCAAAAGCGTCAGCCATCTCAGCACCCTGGAACCCCGGTGGCACAGGGCTGGATGGGGCGTTCAGATAGCAGGGACGGTGCTGCTTCTCGCCCGCTTCGCTGTCAGCCGCTTCGCCCGCCGCTTCGCCGCGACAGCCAAAAATGGCCAGTTTTGGCCCGTTTTTTGGCCGCCAGGCCAGTTTTTTGGACAGTTCTTGCGCGTGCGCTGGCGAACGCGTGAGCGGAGCAAAAACGTCAGCCCTTCTCAGCACCCTGGAACCCCGGTGGCACAGGGCAGGATGGGGCGTTCTATAGCATGGATGGTGCTGCCTCTAACTCATTTCGCTGTCAGCCGCTTCGCCCTTCGCTTTCGCTCAGCCAAAAATGGCCAGTTTTGGCCCGTTTTAGGCCGTTTATGGCCAGTTTTTTCGACAGTTCTTGCATGCCGCGGGCGACGACGTGGCGGAGCAAAACGTCAGCCATCTCAGCACCCTGGAACCTCCCGGGTGGCTGGCGCTGGATGGGGCATTCAGATAGCGGGGCGGTGCTGCCTCTCGCCATTTCGCTGTCCGCCGCTTCGCCCGCCGCTCGCTCAGCCAAAAATGGCTAGTTTTGGCCCGTTTTGGGCTGTTTTGGCCAGTTTTTTGGGCAGTTCTTGCGTGCCACGGTGAACGACGCGTGAGCGGAACAAAACGTCAACCATCTCAGCACCCTGGAACCCCGGGTGGCACAGGGCTGGATGGGGCGTTAAAGATAGCAGGGACGGTGTTACCTATCGCTGTCATTGTCCGCCGCCCGCCGCTTCGCTTGCTCAGCCAAAAATGGCCAGTTTTGGCCCGTTTTTTAGTTTTTTTTTGCCAGTTTTTGGACAATTCTTGCGTGTCTTGGCGAAACGGCGTGAGCCGAGCAAAAAACGTCAGGCCTTCTTAGCACCATGGAACCCCGGGTGGCACAGGGCTGGATGGGGCGTTCAGATAGCTGGGACGGTGCTGCCACTCGCTTCGCTCTCCGTCCGTCGCTCTTCGCTCGCTCAGCCAAAAATGGCCAGTTTTGGCCCGTTTTGGCCAGTTTTTGGGCAGTTCTTGCGTCCCGCGGTGAACGGCGTGAGCGGAACAAAAGCGTTAGCCATCTCAGCACCTTGGAACCCCGGGTGGCATAGGGCTGGATGGGGCATTCAGATAGCAGGGGAAGGTGCAGCCTCTCGCCGGCTTGCTGTCCACCGCTCGCCGCCGCCGCTTCGCTCAGTCAAAAAATGGTCAGTTTTGGCCCGTTTTTGGGCCGTTTTGTCCAGTTTTGGGCAGTTCTTGCGTCGCGTGGCGAACCACGTGAGCGAGCAAAAACGTCAGCCATCTCAGCACCCTGGAACCCCGGGTGGCACAGGGCTGGATGGGGCGTTCAGATAGCAGGGACAGTGCTGCCTCTCGCCTTTTTCGCTGTCCACCGCTTCGCCCTTAGCTTCGCGCAGCCAAAAAATGGCCAGTTTTGGCTCGTTTTTTTGGGCTGTTTTGGCCAGTTTTTTGGCCATTCTGGCGTGCGCATTATCCGGCGGAGCGGAGCAAAAACGTCAGCCATTTCAGCATCCTGAAACCCCGGGGCACAGGGCTGGATGGGGCATTCAGATAGCAGGGGACGGTGCTGCCTCGCCGCTCGCTGTCCACCGCTCGCCGCCGCTTCGCTCAGCCAAAAAATTGATAGTTTTGGCCCGTTTTTGGGCTGTTTTGGCCAGTTTTTGGGTAATTCTTGCGTGTCGCTGGGCTTAACGACGTGGCGGAGCAAAACGTCAGCCATCGCCAGCACCCTGGAAACCCCGGTGGCACAGGGCTGGATGGGGCGTTCATATAGCAGGGACGGTGCTGCCTCTCGCCGCTTGCTGTCCTCCCGCCGCCCTTTCGCTTTCGCTCAGCCAAAAATGGCCAGTTTTGGCCCGTTTTTTGGCCAGTTTTAGCCTGTTTTTGGGCAGTTCTTGCGTGCGCGGCTTAACGACGTGAGCGGAGCAAAACGTCAGCCATCTCAACACCCTGGAACCCCGGTGGCACAGGGCTGGATGGGGCATTCAGATAGCAGGGACGGTGCTGCCTCGCCATTTCGCTGTCCGTCGCTTCGCCGCCGCCGCATTTCGCTCAGCCAAAAATGGCCAGTTTTGGCCCGCTTTTTTCGCCGTTTTGGCCAGTTTTGGACAGTTCTTGCGTGCGTTAACGACGCAGGAGCGAGCAAAACGTCAGGCCTTCTCAGCACCCTGGAACCCCGGTGGCACAGGGCTGGATGGGGCGTTAGTATGGCAGGGGACGGTGCTGCCACTCACTTCGCTTGCTGTCCGCTGCTCGCCGCTGCTTTCGCTCAGCCAAAAAATGGCCAGTTTTGGCCCGTTTTTTGGCCAGTTTTGGCCAGTTTTTTGGGCAGTTCTTGCGTACACGGCGAATCGGCGTGGCGGAGCAAAACGTTAGCCATCTCAGCACCTTGGAACCCCGGGTGGCACAGGACTGGATGGGGCGTTCAGATGGCTGGGACGGTGCTGCCGCTCGCTTGCTGTCGCCGCCGCGCATTTCGCTTCGCTCAGCCAAAAAATGGCCAGTTTTGGTCCGTTTGTGGCCAGTTTTGGCCAGTTTTTTTGGGCAGTTCTTGCGTGCGGCGAACGGCGTGGCCGAGCAAAACGTTAGCCATCTCAGCACCTTGGAACCCCGGGTGGCACAGGACTGGATGGGGCATTCAGATAGCAGGGACGGTGCTGCCCTCAGCCATTTCGCTGTCCGCCGCTTCGCCGCTTCGCTCGCTCAGTCAAAATGGCCAGTTTTGGCCGTTACTGGCCGTTTTGGCCAGTTTTTTGGCAGTTCTTGCGTGCTGCGGCGGCGAACGACGCAGCGGAACAAAAACGTCAGCCATCTCAGCACCCTGGAACCCCGGTGGCACAGGGCTGGATGGGGCATTCAGATAGCAGGGACGGTGCTGCCTCTCGCCCGCTGTTGTCCTCGCGCCGCCGCTTCGCTCAGCCAAAAATGGCCAGTTTTGGCCGTTTTGGCCAGTTTTAGCCTGTTTTTGGGCAGTTCTTGCGTGCAGCGGCGAACGGCGTGGCGGAGCAAAACGTCAGCCATCTCAACACCCTGAACCCCGGGTGGCACAGGGCTGGATGGGGCGTTCAGATAGCAGGGGGCGGTGTTGCCCTCTCGCTTCGCCGCTGTCCGCCGGGCCTTCGCTTCATCAGCCAAAAATGGCCAGTTTTGGCCCGCTTTTTTCGACCGTTTTGGCCAGTTTTTGGACAGATCTTGTGTGCCGCGAGCGAACGACGTGAGCGAGCAAAACGTCAGGCCTTCTCAGCACCCTGGAACCCCGGGTGGCACAGGGCTGGATGGGGCGTTCAGATGGCTGGGGACGGTGCTGCCACTCGCCGCTTGCTGTCCGCCGCTTCGCCGCTCACTCGCTCAGCCAAAATGGCCAGTTTTGGTCCGTTTTTTGGCCAGTTTTGGCCAGTTTTGGGCAGTTCTTGCGTGCCCACGGCGAAACGACGTGAGCGAAAAACGTTAGCCATCTCAGCACCTTGGAACCCCGGGTGGCACAGGACTGGATGGGGCATTCAGATAGCAGGGACGGTGCTGCCTCTCGCGCTTTCGCTGTCCGCCTTCGCCATTTCTTTCGCTCAGTCAAAAAATGGCCAGTTTTGGCCCGTTTTTTACCGTTTTGGCCAGTTTTTGGGCAGTTCTTTGCGTGCTGCGGCAAACGACGGCGTGCGGAGCAAAACGTCAGCCATCTCAGCACCCTGGAACCCCGGGTGGCACAGGGCTGGATGGGGCATTCAGATAGCAGGGACGGTGTTGCTCTCGCCGCTCGCTGTCCTCGCTCGCCGGGCTTTCGCTCAAAAAAAATGGCCAGTTTTGGCCCGTTTTGGGCTGTTTTGGCCAGTTTTTTGGGCATTTCTGGCGTGCCGCGGCGAACGAGGTGAGCGGAGCAAAACGTCAGCCATCTCAGCACCCTGGAACCCCCCGGGTGGCACAGGGTGTTGAATCTCAAATTTTGATGATGAAACTACTTGATATATGTTTATAATTTAATCTGTGTTTTGAGTGACGCAGGATGCTTCGATCAGGATGAGACAATTAAAGCTGGAAAATCATGTTGTGCCGAAGGAACATGTCAGAAGATTGGACGTCGGGCGGTGGATGGGTCGACGATGTCGACAGAAGGCTCGGGCCGTGGACTCGCATCGGGCCAAGAAGAGCGGCTATTGTGCCAAGGATATCAGAGTTGCAGAGTCAACTGGCCGATTGGGCAATAGGCTGCAGGAGAGGACGATGTCAAGAATCGGACGAAGCGTCGAGGGACCAATGACATGCCGGACAACTTGGTTAAATTGCTTAGGATTAATTGTCTCGATCGGGTTTTTTTGTTGTGCAGGATTAACTACGATGGAAGTTAGACAAGCAGCAAGAGTTGCGCTGGAGTCAAGATCATGATCACGTTAGGAGTTCGAGAGTTCGACGGAAGTTCGGACGGTCGCCGGAGGTTCTGCAAGAACAGATCCGAGAAGTCCAGAAGCTTGCCAAAGTTAAGCTCGTCGAACTCACCAAGTGGATCGTCGCAAAGTCCAGGAGTTTGCGGAAGTCCGCAGAAGAATCACCGAGGGTTCATCGGATGATCGACGGAAGTTCGCCGGAAACTTCATGGGAAGAAGTGATTGACGATCGGAGCAAAGCTGCAGAAATTGTCTTAGATTTAATCGAAGTTAGCACGTTGATTAAGTTGGAAAATAGGAGGTGATCCCATTAGCTTAATCTTGGGGCAATTGGGCCCCTGAAAAGATTGAAATTGGGCGAATGGAGCTAACCATTTGGGACCCCTGATTGCACCAGGAGGTGCAACCACCTAGGCCAGGAGCTGGCACCGCCTGGGCTATGTCTCCCAGCGAGACTGAGGCGGTGCAACCGCCCCAGCCAAGAGGTGCAACCGCCCAGGGCTCAGTCTCCGAGCGAGACTGGGCGTTGCAACCTCCTCTGTCAGGAGGTAGCACCGCTAGAGCTCAAGTTTCGAGCTCTGCCAGGCGGTGCAACCTCTCCAGTCAGGCGGTGCAACCACCTGAGCTCGGTCTTCGAGCTCTGGCAGAGAGGTGCAACCGCCTCTGACAGAGGTGGCACCGCCCAGAGGCTCAGTCTTCGAGCTCTGCTAGGCGGTGCAACCTCTCCAGTCAGGAGGTGCAACCGCCTGAACCCGGAATTTCGGGATTTGACCGTTTTGAGCTCCAAATTTGAACTGGGTTGGGGCCTATAAATACCCCACCCATTCAGCATAGAAAGAGCAAGAGACCCACACCGAAATCTTGTTCTTCTCTGCGATTCTTGAGCTCAAATTGTTGTAAAGCCTTTAAGTCTCCTCCTTCTTTTCTTTAAGTTTCTGAATTGTAAAAGTGAGGAGAGAAAGGTTCTGTAAGGGTTGTCTCCTGAGCCCATCAAAAGGAGTGAAACTATAAAAGGGCAGTTGGCCTTCGCCCATTGAAGGAAGGCAGCTAGTTGACATCGGTGACCTCGTCGGAGGAGGAAGCCAAAAGTGGAGTAGGTCAAGACTGACCGAACCACTCTAATTCTCAGGTTTGCTTTTACTTTGAGCACTTTATCATTACTGCAAACCTCCTACATAGCTACTACCCTCTGCGCTTTTATGAACGAGTCTCTAAGTTCTGATATTTCCGAATCTGCATTCAGACGTAAATCGGTGTTTTCGTACGATTTTTACACTATAGTTTACGCTTACGTTTTGATTCCATTTATAACTGCTAAATTGCTTTCTGCGTATTCATAAAACGCTTTTCAAAGTTCAAAACTGCGTTTAGACGTAAAATTACGTTTTGACGTAAAAACTGCGTTTAGACGTAAACTGAGTTTAGACGTAAAACTACGTTTAGGCGTAAAACTGCATTTAGACATAAAACTGCGTTTAGACGTAAAACTGCATTTAGACGTAAAACTGCGTTTAGACGTAAAACTGCGTTTAGGCGTAAAAACGCGTTTAGGCGTAAAACCGCACTTAGAGGCGGTAAAAAAACCGCGTTTAGCATGAAAACTGCACTCAGACGCAAAACTGTGTTTAGACGAGAAAACTGTGTTTAGACGCAAACCGCGCTTTAGACGCAAACTGTGTTTAGACGCAAACTGTGTTTAGACGCAATCTGCGCTTAGAGCGCATAAACTGGCGCTTTTAAATGCAAACTGCGCTTAGATGCAATCTGCATTTAGACGCAATCTGCATTCAGACATAAAACTGCATTTAGACGAAAACCGCGTAAACTGCACTTAGATACAAACTGTGAATCGGCTTTTACATGAAATCATTTTTTATCGGACGAACGCAGCTTTCGCTTTTAAATCGCTGAAAGATTTTCTGCACTAATGCACTAATTCCCCCCCTCTTAGTGCTCTCGACCCTAACAATTGGTATCAGAGCAAGGTTAACTCTCTAACGGATTAAAACCCAAGAGAGATGGCATACGCCGGAAACCAAGAGGGGCATTCTATTACACGTCCACCCATGTTCAGTGGGACGGACTACACCTACTGGAAGACCCGAATGAGGATCTTTCTTATTTCTATGGATTTTGAACTGTGGAACCTTGTTGAAAACAGATTTTCAAAGTCTTCTCTTCCAATGATCGATTGGAATGAATTGGAAAAGAAGGCTTTTTCGCTCTTAATGCAAAGGCTATGAATGCCTTATTTTTGCGACTTGATAAAAACGAGTTTAATCGTGTTTCAACTTGCGTAAACTACATTTGATATTTGGCACACACTTGAAGTGACCCATGAGGGCACAAGTAGAGTGAAAGAGTCAAAAATCAATCTGTTGTTGCATTCTTTTGAACTTTTTCGAATGAAACCGAAAGTGAAACCATTGGCGACATGTTTACCCGTTTCACGGATGTCATCAACGGTCTAAAAGGACTCGGAAAAAAGTTTTTTCGGATTTTGAACTCAGAATAAGATACTAAGATCCCTTCCTAAGAGTTGGGATCCTAAAGTCACTGCTATTCAAGAGGCAAAAGATCTAAACAACTTCCCTCTTGAAGAACTAATTGGGTCATTAATGACCTACGAGATGACTTGCAAAGCTCATGAAGAGCAAGAAGACATCCTTCCAAAGAACAGGAAGGATATGGCACTTAAAACTTCTGAATGCCACTTGAGAGAAAACTCAAGTGATGAGGACTGTGATGATGACTTGGCACTTTTAACAAGAAAGTTTAAAAAATTACCAGATCTCTGTAGTGTCGGCTTCTCCCCAAGGGCGACGATACTGTAGCGGCGGCGGCGATACTGTAGCGGCGACCAGATCTAGGGCGACGGTACTATAGCGGCGACCAGATCTCCCTAGGACGATCGGACTCCTGCATCGTTGGCTTTCTCCCACGGGTGAAGGGCGACGGCACTGTAGCGGTGATCAGATCTCCCAAGGGCGACGCTACTGCAGCGGCGGCGCCCAGATCTAGGGCGACGGTACTGTAGCGACAACCATATCTCCCTAAGGCGATCTAACTCCTGCAGCGCCGGCTTTCTCCCACGAGCTGAAGGCGGCGACACTGTAGAGGTGATCAGATCTCCCAAGGACGACAGTACTGTAGCGGCGGCGACGACACTGTAGCAGCGATCAGATCTCCGTAGCGTCGGCTTCTCCCCAAGGGCGACGATACTGTAGCAGCAACCATAAATCCCTAGGGTGACGGTACCGTAGCGGCGATCTAATATACTGCAGCGGTGGCTTTTCCTAATGGCGTCGTTTCTGTAGCGGCGACCAGAGGGATCAAACATGGCAGCGATGGCCCCTAGGGCTGGCGATGGAGGCGAGAGGGTTGAAACGATGGCAAGGCTCCCTACCGCTACCCCCCAAGTTGCTCTTCCAACATATCTTTTCCAGAGAGAAACTCCTTCGACCAACCAGCATCGAAGCAGGTCGCGCTCTAGATCGCGGCAGCCTGCTCTCATTTCCAGCGATCCTTGGCCTTGGACTAGCCTCTTCAAGGCTCCGGTTGGAAGTCCAGATCTAAGCTTGGAATTCTTTACTCCAGAAGTTCAGGCTGATAAGAAGATTGCTGTATACGAGACTGTTGATTCAGCAGAGCTTATTGAGACATGGTCTATGGCGATTGTTGGCTATGTGGTAGGTCTCAAAACATCTTATTTCCCACTATCCTCATTTATCAAAACTCGATGGGGAATATCGTCATTTGATCTTCATATGCTGGAGAACGGATTCTTTGTTTGCAAGCTATACTCTGAAGAAGATTTGCAGCGAATCCTCGAAGGATTCTGGACTATCCGCGGTCATCCAATGATTCTACGACGTTGGTCTCCTGATGTCCGTTTGGAGTTAGATAGCCTACAGTCTATTCCATTATGGGTATCCTTTCAAGGACTGCCTCTACATCTTTGGAGTCGACGTTTTATTGCAAAGTTATGCAGCACTCTGGGACAGCCACTCTACATCGACAAAGCAACAGCAGCTCAGACGAGATTAACATTTGCACGAGCATGTGTGCTGGTTTCTTCCGATGAAGATCTTTCCTAATGAGGTTTTCTATCGTGATCTTGACGGAACACTCGGAAGGTACATGTCTCATATTCCTGGAAGCCACAACGATGTCAGCGTTGCTTATTTTTTTTGGTCATCCAAATGGAGCTTGTCAGCAAACCCCAAATCCAACCACAAAGGTCTATCGACCACGCCAAGCGCCTCAAACAACAAAGTGATTCTTCTCTAATGGTAGCAGCACCGATGGTGGCAAAAACTATTGAGCATTCGACTTCGCAAGGAAAGCACCGCGGACAGAAGGACAATTCCAAAACTTTATCTGTACCTATAATGTCAGAGCCTTTCCACAACAGAGGTTTCCCATGGTACTAGTGGACAGGAGAAACATAAGTCAGGAACTTCATCTCTTCCAATATCATCGGATCCATCCACACTAGCTCAACGAACTCAGGTCCAAGCAAATCTCGCTAGCAAGGATATTATTCCTCAACAAACTCAGGCCACAACAAACATTGCCAACAAGGATATTCTGTCTCAACAAACTCATGCTCCAACAAACCTCTATAGCCAGACTGCTCCAACAAGTACTATCCAGGATATTGTGATGCAACAATCTTATCGAAGCTTCAACAAACCCTGCCAATCAAGACCACATGATTCAAGGTATTTTAAAGTTTAAAAATCTGCAAGCTGTAGATGAAGTGGATAAATATAGGAATAAAGCCATAAAAAGGTAAGGATATTAAAGGAGGAAAATACAAACCGAAAGATAAGAAAAAGGATGGTACAATCCATCCAAAGTCGTAGGATGAATACCTTACTATCTATTTTTACTAATGAAGATAACATCCTGGAATGTTCATGGACTTAATAAGCCGGAGAAATGTCGGGAGCTCAATAGAATAATCAAGTCTGCCGCATGTGATATTGTTATTCTAGTGGAAACAAAAAATTAAACAATCGCGCTGTTCAAGCTCAAAAGAATTTAATATGGCGGACGCAGAACTGTTTACCAATGACTCAAATGACACTTTTGGTAGAATATGGGTCTTATGGCATCCTAACTCTATTAATGCTTGGTTTATTTCTGCTACTGATCAATTCATTCATCTTAAGGTAGAGGATAAAAAGAATGGCTGTCAATTCAATTTCATTGGTATATATGCTTCAAACAGTATGCAAGAAAGAAATACACTTTGGTCTGACCTGACTAATATTGTAAATGGCTGTCTCAATGTACCTTGGATTGTTCTTGGAGACTTTAATACTGTTCGGTACACAAATGAAAAAAAGAGGGAGGTAGACAACTTTCAGAAAGCCAGCTTCAAAAGTTCAATGATTACATTGACACTGCAGCATTGTTTGATATGAAATCTGTGGGTAATTGGCTCTCCTGGAGTAATCAAGGTGCTGCTAACAAAAAAATAATGGCTCGACTTGATAGGTGTTTGATTAATCATGAATGGTTAACAGTTTACCCAGATTCACTTCTTGAGTATGGTGCTGCTTTTGTTTTCTGACCATTCTTTTAATGTATATACACGCAGAAAAAAAAGCGACACCAAGAGGCAAGAAACCATTTAGATTCTTTAACATGTGGAGTACTCATCCTCAATTTCTTGATGTTATCAGATCTACTTGGAATGTTAATGTGCATGGATCCCCCCCTTACATCTTATGTCAAAAGCTCAAAGCCTGTAAAGCAGCACTAAAGGACTGGAATACAAATACCTTTGGCAATATTAACACCAGAGTTCAACTTTGCAGAAAGGAACTAATGTCTATGCAACATGAGCTGCAACTTCAGCCAAATGATGAAAATATTATCTACAAAGAGGCAGAAGCCAGAAATAACTCGGGGCTCCCAAAGATTGGAAGGTTTCTGAGTTCATTGCTAACGGTACCTGGTGTCTCCCAAATCCTATTTCCCCCGAAATGTTATCACTTTGGCCGACTATTATAGCTATTCCAATCACGAACAACTCTTCAGATAAACTTATTTGGCCTCATGATAATGGCAAATTTAGTGCCACATCTGCATGGAATCAAATTAGGCAAAGAAATAACAAGTGGGTCCCATGCAGTTGGACATGGGATCGACCGGGATCACAAAGACATTCCTTATGTACATGGCAGGCCCTTCTCAATAAACTACCTACAATAGACAATATGAAAAGAAGAGGTATCTATCATGTTAACCGATGCTCCCTTTGTATGCAACAAGAAGAAACTGTTGACCACCTTTTATTTTGCTTGTGATTATACAAAATGGATATGGAAGGAGATTCTCCAATGATTTGAACTCAATAGACTGCCAGAACCAAACTTGCACCAAGAACTAGGCTTAACTCATGCAATGTTTCTCAAGAAAAGGTCCTCTCACACAACTGGCAAAGGTTACTTTCAGATGCGCTTATTTGGTGGATGTGGAAGGAGAGATGTAACAGAATCTTTAAATGTCAACACACAAACAATGCTCAGCTATTGAAAGAGATTATTAGAGACTCAAGATCCTGTATGGAGCAAGATCTCAAAGGAGACACTTTACCCAAAGAGAAAAAATATATTTTTATCAATTTTAATTTTTGCTATTAGCTAAAGATCTTGGGAATGATGCCAAATTTTGATATATCTGGATAAACATTTTCTATTTTGATTATAATTAGGAGTTATAGTCTACAACATGTGTAGTCATAACTATCGATTCAGACTCTATGAGTTACATGGCTTTGTCTATGACTTGTATAGATAATGCTATTTGTAGAAACTTTACACATAATCAATTTACTTTTACTTACCAAAAAAAAAAAAAAAAAAAAAAAAGAAGCCAGAAATAACTTCATGCAAGCCTTAAAACAGGAGGAAAGTTTTGCAAAGCAGAAGTCTCGACAACATTGGCTTACTTAGGGGATTCCAATACAAAATTTTTCTATGCTTCAATTGCTACTCGAAGGGCTATTAACCGATCAGCAAATGCAGAGACAGAGATGATAATCTTATTGAGAAGTTGGATGAGGTTAAAGCACACACAGAGCATTTTTTTTTTATTCCTTACTCAATCAAGCTGGGAAACCTAATAACATTCATGTGGAGCCGACTAGAAAACTTGATTCAGAAGCTATTTCAATCCTCAATGCCCCAATTACAGATGACGAAATTGTATGTGTTGTCTTTAAGTCACCAAAGCACAAAAGCCCAGGTCCAGATGGATTTCCAGCTGAATTTTACCAAACTGCTTGGTCTATTATTGGAAATGATGTGATCAAGGCTTGCCAACATTTTTTTTCTTCAGGTCATATTCTTAGAGAGATGAATTGCACTTTTATTTCCTTAATTCCGAAGAATGCAGGGGCTGATTCACTAGAGAACTATCGAACCCATATCATTATGCAACTTTATTTACAAGATCATCTCCAAAGTATTGGCAAATAGAATGCAAAAGGTAATACACAAGATCATTAGCCCAAACCGAAGCTGCTTTCATCAAAGGGAGAAGTATACATCATAACATTTTGCTTGCTAATGACTTGGTCAAAGATTTGCATTCAAAAGCAAGAGGGACAAAAAATATGTTTTAAAGCTGATTTACGGAAAGCCTTCGATTCAGTTAATAGGAAGTTTATCTATAAGATGCTCCTCGATATGAACTTTCCACAGCAATGGGTTAATTGGATTCAATCTTGCCTGGAAACTCCAAAGTTTTCGATACTCTTTAATGGCTCACCAATTGGTTTTTTTGGGAGCACGAATGGCATCCGACAAGGTGATCCACTATGGAAGGACTTAGCTGTATGTTGGAACACGCAGTCTTAAATGGCAGCATTAAGGTACCCATTGCTGGTTCTGTTCATATATCACATATAACATTTGCAGATGACTTACTTATCTTTCTCCAAAATGAACCAACTTCAAAGTAAAGAACCTGGCTACTATTATGAATGACTTTGGTATGGTTTCTGGACTTCAGTTAAATCATGCGAAAAGTAAAAGTATATATGAGCCCTTACGTTGAGGATAATGTCTTTATTGCACAAACTTTGGGGTTAGTGAGGGAAGCTTGCCAGTTCCTTATTTGGGTCTCCCGCTCATATCCACAGGCATTCACAAAACCCACTGTCAGCCCTATCTTGCAAAAAAAATAAAGAATAGAATTTCTTCTTGGAAAAATAGGTTTCTATCAAAAGCAGGACGACTCGAACTCATCCGTTGGTATTGCACTCCTACTCTATATATTGGTGTAATGCATTTCTTCTACCTGCTGGACTTCTCCAAGATATTGAACGGTTATTAATGAACTTCTTGGAATGGCACAAATGATAAGGCAATGCATATGGTAAATTGGGATAGCATTTGTAAACCCGAAAAAGATGAAGGGGGGGCTAAACTTGAGAAATACTAGAGATTGGAATCAAGCATGTCTGGTGCAGCAATTGTGGGATCTTTTGCAAAACAAATGTTCCTTATGGTCACTTTGGGTTTCTGCTAGGTATCTTCAAAAAAGAATCAATCTGGGAAATTTCAACAAGAACATACCACTCTGCAGCTTGGAAAGGAATTTTAAAGGCAAGGAATTGGCTAATCAAACACATTTCCTATGCAATCTCTTCTGGAACTAGTACTAATATGTGGAAATACGATCCTTGGGTGAATGGGAAGAGTATATTTCAATTATATGGTGACAGAATACGAAAAGATCTGGGGCTCCCAAAGATTGGAAGGTTTCTGAGTTCATTGCTAACGGTACCTGGTGTCTCCCTAATCCTATTTCCCCCGAAATGTTATCACTTTGGCCGACTATTATAGCTATTCCAATCACGAACAACTCTTCATATAAACTTATTTGGCCTCATGACAATGGCAAATTTAGTGCCACATCTGCATGGAATCAAATTAGGCAAAGAAATAACAAGTGGGTCCCAAGCAGTTGGACATGGGATCGACCAGGATCACAAAGACATTCCTTATGTACATGGCAGGCCCTTCTCAATAAACTACCTACAATAGACAATATGAAAAGAAGAGGTATCTATCATGTTAACCGATGCTCCCTTTGTATGCAACAAGAAGAAACTGTTGACCACCTTTATTTTGCTTGTGATTATACAAAATGGATATGGAAGGAGATTCTCAGCGATTTGAACTCAATAGACTGCCGCAACCAAACTTGCACCAAGAACTAAAGAACTCATGCAATGTTTCTCAAGAAAAGGTCCTCTCACACAACTGGCAAAGGTTACTTTCGGATCTTATTTGGTGGATGTGGAAGGAGAGATGTAACAGAATCTTTAAATGTCAACACACAAACAATGCTCAGTTATTGAAAGAGATTATTAGAGACTCAAGATCCTGTATGGAGCAAGATCTCAAAACGGAGCACTTTACCCAAAGAGAAAAATATATTTTTTATCAATTTTAATTTTGCTATTAGCTAAAGATCTTGGGAATGATGCCAAATTTTGATATATCTGGATAAACATTTTCTATTTTGATTATAATTAGGAGTTATAGTCTACAACATGTGTAGTCATAACTATCGCATTCGCACTCTATGAGTTACATGGCTTTGTCTATGACTTGTATAGATAAAGCTATTTGTAGAAACTTTACACATAATCAATTTACTTTTACTTACCAAAAAAAAAATTTTAAAAAATTTTTTAAAAGAAACAAGTTTAAGAATGATGCGAAAAATAAACTTGAACCCAAGAAGGACCAAGTGATGAATGTAAAAAGCCGGGACACTACAAGAGTGATTGTCCCCAAGTCAAAAGAAGAACATCAAAGAAGAAGGCGCTTCAAGCAACATGGGACGACTCGAGCGCATCCGAAGAAGAGGAGACCAACACCGAGCAAGTTGCTCATTACGCTCTAATGGCCATCGAAGGCGAGGTAACAAATTCATTAGATGCAGATTTATCATTCGATGAATTATTAAATGCTTTCCATGAATTGTTTGATGAGTGTAAGACTGTTAGTGGTAAATACAAATTGCTAAAAAAGGAGTATGATAGTCTTATTTACAAGTTTGATAAGTTAAATGCTGAACATAGTGATAGTTTAAACTCATGCATAAAATGCCATGATCTAGAAACTTTTCAAAAAAGAAAACTTGCTACTTAAGGACACCTTGAAGAAATTCGAGGTTGGTAGCAAGTCATTAAACATGATCCTTACAAACAAGGGTCATGTTCCCAAAAAAAGTGGGATTGGATTTGTGAGAGTCCTCACCAAAATCCAACTACCTTAAATAAAAGGCCCCATCTTACATGTTAGACATCAAAGCAAATGCAACTTTTGTTGCAAGTTCAGACACAGGACGCATTATTGTCCATTCAGGAAATTTAGTCCAAACAAATTGATTTGGGTTCCTAAAGGAACCATGACAAATTCTATGCAACATGATAGAAAATCTAGATCTATTAGTGAGGCACCCAAAAGCAAATGGGTACCTAAAAATCATCCCTTCCTACAAAAACATTAAAACCTTAGGCTGGAGCAAGAATTAATGTTCTGCTCCTTGATTCTCGACAGTCATGACCCAAATGCAATTTGGATACAACAACGAGTGGAAATTATGAAATCACAAATGCAATTTGGATACAACCTAATGTGACTTTTCAAAATCACAAACATATGTACGACATTGGGAGTATGCACGTTAAAAGGTCTATCTTGATCGTACAAGCGTTTTTGCCTTGAAATAAAAACGCACACGTAATCATGTAAGTAACGTTAATTGCTCTGAATGAAAACTCTCCTCAAGACAAAACCTCCAGCCTACAGGCGGTGGCACCTCTCCAGCTACAGGCGGTGGCACCTCTCCAGCCTAACGGTGGCACCTCCAGCCATCACGGGTTGCCAGCGGTTGCACCGCTCTAGCCAGAGGTGCAACCGCCCGCAACTCTGGCTTTTTTAACAAAGTGTTCACTGCCTACAGGCGGTGGCACCTCTCCAGCTAACGGTGGCACCTCCAGCCATCACGGGTTGCCAGCGGTTGCACCGCTCTAGCCAGAGGTGTAACCGCCCGCAACTCTGTCTTTTTTAACCCACGCTAGGGCCGGCGGTGAAACCGACCCCAACTCACCTCCCTTTCCTTCTCTACTCCTCCAAGCCTCCTCCATCCCCATTTCACCCCGTTTAGCTTCCCAAATACCTCCCATTTCGGAGCAAAACATCAAGAATCGCTCCCTGTTTTGAAGATTCCACTAAGGTATTCTCTAAGAACCTCTTAAACTCTGTTTTGTTCTTCATTCACTCTTGTTCACCTTTATCCCTCTAAACAGCAGTAGTTATGGGATCTAGAAGATCCTCAAGGGACAAGGGAAAGAGGAGATTAGTAGAAGAGTTTGATTTTACCCTTTTTGATTCAAAAAACCATGCTGAAAAATTTCTCTCTTTCGAACTAAGAAGCATCAATAAGGGAAAATACGTAGATCTGAATGAACTAAGAGGCGTAGAGACTATCCAATGGTTTGCAAACCTAAATCTACTTCCAATCTTGCAGATCAACGAACCCATCTATCCTAGGCTAGTTAGATTGTTTTTACAATAACATACAAATAGATGATGAAGAAAGGATGTCCACCTATCTTTTTTAGGACAACACATCTCAATCACTGATAGATTCATTTGTGATATGATAGACATTCCCATGAAAAGCATAGGACTTTACTTTAGAGGATCATGGGATGATGAAACTATTGGAACATCCTATGTTGAAGCCTTAGGAACAATCTTTGCCAATCCTAACATAGCATTTGTTCCTAAAAGTTGTGAACATCTACTGCCTTTAAACACTAAGATACTTCATCATATCATGACTAGTATAATCCTTCCTAAACAATACCATCATGATGAAGTGAGTCAATTAGAATTAGGAACTATGTACTTAATCATGAAAGGACATGACATTTGTCTTGGCTATCTTATCCAACAAAACATGTTAGAATTATCTAAGAAAGATATGATGCTCCCATATGGTGGTATAATTACTAGAATAATGAAAGCTTACGACATTCAAATACCACCAGAAGAAGAAGTAATGAAAGTAGATAGATTCAGCATAATAAACAAAAATCTACTTCACCGACTAAGATGTCACTATAGAAACGGTAACTGGGTTAGAATGCCTAGAAGAACCGATCCCCCTCAACCTGAACCAGAACCTGAACCCGAGCCGGAAACACCAGTCTTTAGGAGTACCCAATCTCCTCCGATCTGTCCCTTTGAAGAAACACATCCGGTTGAGCAAACTCACACATCATCCATCGAAGATATTGGGATTCGGATGGACCGATTCGAACAAAGACAAGAACGGCTTGAACTTCGACAAGATCAAATCCTAACTGAGCTGCAGCAAATCCATCGACAATTTGACTCTTTATTTAGGCACTTCAACCTTCCACCTCATGAATGAGCTTGTATGAACACAATCATCCGTTGTTGTTATAAACTCCTCATGGACTTTGTCTTTGATACGGCATGTTGTAAACTCCTTATGTTACTCATCATGAAGGACTTTGTTTTTGATATGGTTACCTGATATGTTGTAAACTCCATATGTTACCCATTACCTTGATCTGTAAGCATATGCAAATTTACAAACATCTCTTGTTGTTTATCTCGGATTTTACTCTGAAACTAAAATGTTTTAAAAACCTTATGCCTTGAAAAATATAAAGTGACATACCAATATAGTTGATAAGTCAGCAATATGACATTGATATGGTTGCTATTACTGATGTTAATATGGTTGCTATCATTGATACTATGATTAGACCATACTTGCATCACCAAGAAATATATGATTGCTATCATTGCTATATACCCTGTATCAAGATATCAAACAAAAATTTGCATCATACGAGCTGATATCTTACCATGTGATGCAATGCTACACTTGCTAAAATATTCGAAATGTGTACATCATGAAATGATATCAAAATCTTGCTTCACAGCTATACATGTCGATATCATGCCATATGATGAAATGCTACAATTGATAAACACTTGAAATAGTTGCGTTACAATATCAAAAGCTAACACTGCAAAGGAAGCAAAAATTTGCTAGCTTGCAACTTGCATATTTCAAGAAGCAAGAGTTGCCTTCTTGAATATCTCTAAACTGCTAGCTTGCAAGTTCTAAAATGTTGTAACATTGCTAGCTTGCATGTGCTATCTTGTATGCCGTAAAACTTGCATATCTAAAACTTGGTAGCTTGAATGTTCTAAGCACGATGTAACATTTGCTAAATTTTCTGGCTTCAAAACTACATGATAATAAAACTTGATATTATGTTTTTCATGCAATGAGTTGAATCAATATCATAAACGATTGATTGTGATACTTCTCCTTTTTGTTGATGACAAAGGGGGAGAAGTATGTTGATGACATGATATGTGATGCATAAGTTTATGCATATGTTCATGTTGACGTGTTGCAAGTATTCATGATGAATATTGCAATGACTTGAATTCAGTTTGAATTCAAGGTTCTATCAATATGGCATATTGATAGGGGGAGTTTGTTTAAACTCTGGGAAGGTTAACTCCGTTTATGATGACATGTTGCTTAGATTTTTTTTTTTTTTTTGGTAAGTAAAAGTAAATTGATTATGTGTAAAGTTTCTACAAATAGCTTTATCTATACAAGTCATAGACAAAGCCATGTAACTCATAGACTGCGAATGCGATAGTTATGACTACACATGTTGTAGACTATAACTCCTAATTATAATCAAAATAGAAAATGTTTATCCAGATATATCAAAATTTGGCATCATTCCCAAGATCTTTAGCTAATAGCAAAATTAAAATTGATAAAAATATATTTTTCTCTTTGGGTAAAGTGCTCCGTTTTGAGATCTTGCTCCATACAGGATCTTGAGTCTCTAATAATCTCTTTCAATAGCTGAGCATTGTTTGTGTGTTGACATTTAAAGATTATGTTACATCTCTCCTTCCACATCCACCAAATAGCGCATCTGAAAGTAACCTTTGCCAGTTGTGTGAGAGGACCTTTTCTTGAGAAACATTGCATGAGTTCGCCTAGTTCTTGGTGCAAGTTTGGTTGCGGCAGTCTATTGAGTTCAAATCGCTGGAGAATCTCCTTCCATATCCATTTTGTATAATCACAAGCAAAATAAAGGTGGTCAACAGTTTCTTCTTGTTGCATACAAAGGAGCATCGGTTAACATGATAGATACCTCTTCTTTTCATATTGTCTATTGTAGGTAGTTTATTGAGAAGGGCCTGCCATGTACATAAGGAATGTCTTTGTGATCCCCGGTCGATCCCATGTCCAACTGCATGGGACCCACTTGTTATTTCTTTGCCTAATTTGATTCCATGCAGATGTGGCACTAAATTTGCCATTGTCATGAGGCCAAATAAGTTTATCTGAAGAGTTGTTCGTGATTGGAATAGCTATAATAGTCGGCCAAAGTGATAACATTTCGGGGGAAATAGGATTAGGGAGACACCAGGTACCGTTAGCAATGAACTCAGAAACCTTCCAATCTTTGGGAGCCCCGAGATCTTTTCGTATTCTGTCACCATATAATTGAAATATACTCTTCCCATTCACCCAAGGATCGTACCACATATTAGTACTAATTCCAGAAGAGATTGCATAGGAAATGTGTTTGATTAGCCAATTCCTTGCCTTTAAAATTCCTTTCCAAGCTGCAGAGTGGTATGTTCTTGTTGAAATTTCCCAGATTGATTCTTTTGAAAGATACCTAGCAGAAACCCAAAGTGACCATAAGGAACATTTGTTTTGCAAAAGATCCCACAATTGCTGCACCAGACATGCTTGATTCCA
This sequence comes from Musa schizocarpa, assembly GCA_900464855.2. Classification (NCBI taxonomy): domain Eukaryota; kingdom Viridiplantae; phylum Streptophyta; class Magnoliopsida; order Zingiberales; family Musaceae; genus Musa; species Musa schizocarpa. The sequence continues at coordinate 10,443,500 of LS990916.1, read as the reverse complement.
ATCTCTAGTATTTCTCAAGTTTAGCCCCTTCATCTTTCGGGTTTACAAATGCTATCCCAATTTACCATATGCATTGCCTTATCATTTGTGCCATTCAGAAGAAGTTCATTAATAACCGTTCAATATCTTGGAGAAGTCCAGCAGGTAGAAGAAATGCATTACACCAATATATAGAGTAGGAGTGCAATACCGAACTGATGAGTTCGAGTCAGTCATCTGCTTTTGATAGAAACCTATTTTTCCAAGAAGAAATTCTATTCTTTTTTTTTTTTGCAAGATAGGCTGACAGTGGGTTTTGTGAATGCCTGTGGATATGAGCGGAGACCCAAATAAGGAACGGCAAGCTTCCCTCACTAACCCCAAAGTTTGTGCAATAAAGACATTATCCTCAACGTAAGGGCTCATATATACTTTACTTTTCGCGATGATTTAACTGAAGTCCAGAAACCATACCAAAGTCATTCATAATAGTAGCCAGGTTCTTTACTGAAGTTGGTTCATTTTGGAGAAAGATAAGTAAGTCATCTGCAAATGTTATATGTGATATATGAACAGAACCAGCAATGGGTACCTTAATGCTGCCATTTAAGACTGCGTGTTCCAACATACAGCTAAGTCCTTCCATCGCAATAGTAAAAAGATATGGAGAGAGTGGATCACCTTGTCGGATGCCATTCGTGCTCCCAAAAAAACCAATTGGTGAGCCATTAAAGAGTATCGAAAACTTTGGAGTTTCCAGGCAAGATTGAATCCAATTAACCCATTGCTGTGGGAAGTTCATATCGAGGAGCATCTTATAGATAAACTTCCTATTAACTGAATCGAAGGCTTTCCGTAAATCAGCTTTAAAACATATTTTTGTCCCTCTTGCTTTTGAATGCAAATCTTTGACCAAGTCATTAGCAAGCAAAATGTTATGATGTATGCTTAGATTTTTGAATCTAAGAGTTTCTATCAATATGGCATATTGATAGGGGGAGTTTGTTTAAACTCCGGGAGTTAAGTTTAACTCCGTCATCAAGTAGTTGTCATCATCAAAAAGGGGGAGATTGTTGAATCTCATATTTTGATGATGAAACTACTTGATATATGTTTATAATTTAATCTGTGTTTTGAGTGACGCAGGATGCTTCGATCAGGATGAGACAATTAAAGCAGGAAAATCATGTTGTGCCGAAGGAACATGTCAGAAGATTGGACGTCGGGCCGGTGGATCGGTCGACGTATCGACAGAAGGCTTCGGGCCGTGGACTCGGGCATCGGGCCAAGAAGAGCGGGTATTGTGCCAAGGATATTGGAGTTGCAGAGTCAACTGGCCGATTGGGCAATAGGCTGCAGGAGAGGACGATGCGTCGAAGAATCGGACGAAGCGTCGAGGGACCAATGACATGCCGGACAACTTGGTTAAATTGTTTAGGATTAATTGTCTCGATCGAGTTTTTTGTTACAGGATTAACTACAATGAAAGTTAGACAAGCAGCAGGAGTTGCGCGCGGAGTCAAGATCATGATCACGTTGGGAGTTCGAGTTCGACGGAAGTTCGGACAGTCGTCGGAGGTTCTGGCGAGAACAGATCCGAGAAGTCCAGAAGCTTTGCTGCCGGAAGCTTCGTCGAACTCACCAAGTGGATCATCGCAAAGTCCAGGAGTTTGCCAGAAGTCCAGAAGAAGAAGAATCACCGAGGGTTCATCGGATGATCGACGGAAGTTCGCCGGAAACTTCGCCGGAAGAAGCGATTGACGATCGAGCAAAAGCTGCAGAAATTGTCTTAGATTTAATCGAAGTTAGCACGTTGATTAAGTTGGAAAAATGGGAGGTGATCCCATTAGCTTAATCTTAGGGCAATGGGCCCCTGAAAAGATTGAAATTGGGCGAATGGAGCTAACCATTGGGACCCCTGATTGCACCAGGAGGTGCAACCGCCCTAGGCCAGGAGGTGGCACCGCCTGGGGCTATGTCTCCCAGCGAGACTGGGCGGTGCAACCGCCCCAGCCAAGAGGTGCAACCGCCCAGGGCTCAGTCTCCGAGCGAGACTGGGCGGTGCAACCTCCTCTGTCAGGAGGTAGCACCGCCAGAGCTCAAGTTTCGAGCTCTGCCAGGCGGTGCAACCTCTCCAGTCAGGCGGTGCAACCGCCTGAGCTCGATCTTCGAGCTTTGGCAGAGAGGTGCAACCACCTCTGACAGAGGTGGCACCGCCCAGAGGCTCAGTCTTCGAGCTCTGCCAGGCGGTGCAACCTCTCCAATCAGGAGGTGCAACCGCCTGATCCCGGAATTCCGGGATTTGATCATTTTGAGCTCCAAATTTGAACTGGGTTGGAGCCTCTAAATACCCCATCCATTCTGCACAGAAAGAGCAAGAGACCCACACCGAAATCTTGATCTTCTCTGTGATTCTTGAGCTCAAATTGTTGTAAAGCCTTTAAGTCTCCTCCTTCTGTTCTTTAAGTTTCTGAATTGTAAAAGTGAGGAGAGAAAGGTTATGTAAGGGTTGTCTCCTGAGCCCATCAAAAGGAGTGAAACTGTAAAAGGGCAGTTGGCCTTCGCCCATTGAAGGAAGGCAGCTAGTTGACGTCGGTAACCTCGTCGGAGGAGGAAGCCAAAAGTGGAGTAGGTCAAGACTAACGAACCACTCTAAATCTCTGGTTTTCTTTTACTTTGAGCACTTTATCATTACTGCAAACCTCCTACATAGCTACTGCCCTCACGCTTTTTTAACGCAGTCTCTAAGTTCTGATCTTTCGAATCTGCATTCAGACGAATCGGTGTTTTAGATGCGATTTTTACACTGCAGTTTACGCCACGTTTTTGATTCCATTTATAACTGCAAATTGCTTTCTGCGTATTCATAAAACACTTTTCAAAGTTCAAAACTGCGTTTAGACATAAAATTACGTTTTGACGTAAAAATTACGTTTAGGCGTAAACTGAGTTTAGGCGTAAAACTGCGTTTAGGCGTAAAACTGCGTTTAGATGCAATACTGTGTTTAGGCGTAAAACTGCATTTAGGCGTAAAACTGCGTTTAGGCGTAAAACTGCGTTTAGACGCATAAAACTGCGTTTAGGCGATATAACTGCACTTTAGGCGTAAAACTGCGTTTAGGCAAACCGCGCCAGACGCAAACTGTGTTTAGACGCAAACTGTGTTTAGACGCGAAACCGCGCTTAGACGCAAACTGTGTTTAGACGCAAATTGTGTTTAGACGCAAACCGCTTTTAGACGCAATCTGCGCTTAGACGCATAAACCGCGCTTTTAAATGCAAACGCGCTTAGACGCAATCTGCATTCAGACGCATAAACTGCATTTTGACATAAAACTGCATTTAGACGCAAACTGTGTAAATTGCACTTAGATACAAACTGTGAATCGCTTTTTTATATCGAAATCGTTTTTATCGGACGCCTAACGCAGCTTTCATTTTTAAATCGCTGAAAGATTTCGCTGCAATTAATTGGTTTTTTTGGGAGCACGAATGGCATCCGACAAGGGTGATCCACTCTCTCCGTATCTTTTTTACTATTTGCGATGGAAGGACTTAGCTGTATGTCGGAACACATGAGTCTTAAATGGCAGCATTAAGGTACCCATTGCTGGTTCTGTTCATATATCACATATAACATTTGCAGATGACTTACTTATCTTTCTCCAAAATGAACCAACTTCAGTAAAGAACCTGGCTACTATTATGAATGACTTTGGTATGGTTTCTGGACTTCAGTTAAATCATGCGAAAAGTAAAGTATATATGAGCCCTTACGTTGAGGATAATGTCTTTATTGCACAAACTTTGGGGGTTAGTGAGGGAAGCTTGCCAGTTCCTTATTTGGGTCTCTCGCTCATATCCACAGGCATTCACAAAACCCACTGTCAGCCTATCTTGCCAAAAATAAAGAATAGAATTTCTTCTTGGAAAAATAGGTTTCTATCAAAAGCAGGACGACTCGAACTCATCCGTTCGGTATTGCACTCCTACTCTATATATTGGTGTAATGCATTTCTTCTGCCTGCTGGACTTCTCCAAGATATTGAACGGTTATTAATGAACTTCTTCTGGAATGGCACAAATGATAAGGCAATGCATATGGTAAATTGGGATAGCATTTGTAAACCGAAAAGATGAAGGGGGCTAAACTTGAGAAATACTAGAGATTGGAATCAAGCATGTCTGGTGCAGCAATTGTGGGATCTTTTGCAAAACAAATGTTCCTTATGGTCACTTTGGGTTTCTGCTAGGTATCTTTCAAAAGAATCAATCTGGGAAATTTCAACAAGAACATACCACTCTGCAGCTTGGAAAGGAATTTTAAAGGCAAGGAATTGGCTAATCAAACACATTTCCTATGCAATCTCTTTGGAATTAGTACTAATATGTGGTACGATCCTTGGGTGAATGGGAAGAGTATATTTCAATTATATGGTGACAGAATACGAAAAGATCTCGGGGCTCCCAAAGATTGGAAGGTTTCTGAGTTCATTGTTGCTACGGTACCTGGTGTCTCCCTAATTCTATTTCCCCGAAATGTTATCACTTTGGCCGACTATTATAGCTATTCCAATCACGAACAACTCTTCAGATAAACTTATTTGGCCTCATGACAATGGCAAATTTAGTGCCACATCTGCATGGAATCAAATTAGGCAAAGAAATAACAAGTGGGTCCCATGCAGTTGGACATGGGATCGAGGGATCACAAAGACATTCCTTATGTACATGGCAGGGGCCCTTCTCAATAAACTACCTACAATAGACAATATGAAAAGAAGAGGTATCTATCATGTTAACCGATGCTCCCTTTGTATGCAACAAGAAGAAACTGTTGACCACCTTTATTTTGCTTGTGATTATACAAAATGGATATGGAAGGAGATTCTCCAGCGATTTGAACTCAATAGACTGCCGCAACCAAACTTGCACCAAGAACTAGGCGAACTCATGCAATGTTTCTCAAGAAAAGGTCCTCTCACACAACTGGCAAAGGTTACTTTCAGATCGCTATTTGGTGGATGTGGAAGGAGAGATGTAACAGAATCTTTAAATGTCAACACACAAACAATACTCAGCTATTGAAAGAGATTATTAGAGACTCAAGATCCTGTATGGAGCAAGATCTCAAAACGGACACTTTACCCAAAGAGAAAATATATTTTTATCAATTTTAATTTTGCTATTAGCTAAAGATCTTGGGAATGATGCCAAATTTTGATATATCTGGATAAACATTTTCTATTTTGATTATAATTAGGAGTTATAGTCTACAACATGTGTAGTCATAACTATCGATTAAGACTCTATGAGTTACATGGCTTTGTCTATGACTTGTATAGATAAAGCTATTTGTAGAAACTTTTACACATAATCAATTTACTTTTACTTACAAAAAAAAAAAGATTTCCGCTGCACTAATTCACCCCCCCCCCCTCTTAGTGCTCTGGACCCTAACACAGGGCTGGATGGGGCGTTCGTATAGCAGGGACGGTGCTGCCTCTCGCTTCGCTCGCTGTCCGCCGCTGGCCGCTCGCCGCTCGCTCACGCAGCCAAAAATGGCCAGATTTGGCCCGTTTTGGGCCGTTTTGGCCAGTTTTGGACAGTTCTTGCGTTGCGCTTAACGGCGTGAGCGGAGCAAAACGTCAGGCCTTCTCAGCACCCTGGAACCCCGGGTGGCACAGGGCTGGATGGGGCATTCAGATAGCTGGGGCGGTGCTGCCACTCGCTTCGCTTTCGCTCTCCGCCGCTCGCCGCTTTTCTTTCGCTCAGCCAAAAATTGCCAGTTTTGGCCCGTTTTTGGGCCGTTTTGGCCAGTTTTTGGGCAGTTCTTGCGTGCGCTTAACGACGCGTGAGCGAGCAAAACGTCAGCCATCTCAGCACCCTGGAACCCCGGGTGGCACAGGGCTGGATGGGGCGTTCGTATAGCAGGGACGGTGCTGCCTCTCGCTTCTCTCGCTGTCCACCGCTCGCCGTTCGCTCGCTCAGCCAAATATGGCCAGTATTGGCCCGTTTTTGGGCTGTTTTGGCCAGTTTTTGGGCAGTTCTGGCGTGCCGCGGCGAACGACATGAGCGGAGCAAAACATCAGCCATCTCAGCATCCTGGAACCCCGGGTGGCACAGGGCTGGATGGGGCGTTCAATATAGCAGGGGACGGTGCTGCCTCTCGCTTATTTCGCTGTCCGCCGCTTTCGCCATTTCGCTCGCTCAGCCAAAAATGGCCAGGTTTGGCCCGTTTTTGGCTAGTTTTTGGCCAGTTTTTTGGCAGTTCTTGCGTGCCGCGCTTAACGGCGTGGAGTGGAGCAAAACGTCAGCCATCTCAGCACCCTGGAACCCCGGGTGGCACATGGCTGGATGGGGCGTTCAGATAGCAGGGGCGTGCTGCCTCTCGCTTATTTCGTTGTCGCTGCTTTCGCCGCCGCTTCGCTCAGCCAAAAATGGCCAGTTTTGGCCCTTTTTTGGCCAGTTTTGGCCAGTTTTTGGGCAGTTCTTGCGTCGCTTGGCGAACGGCGTGAGCGGAACAAAACGTCCGCCATCTCAGCACCCTGGAACCCCGGGTGGTACAGGGCTGGATGGGGTGTTCGTATAGCAGGGACGGTGCTGCCTCCCCGCCGCTTCGCTGTCCGCCACTCGTCGCGCTTCTTCGCTCAACCAAAATGGCCAGTTTTGGCCCGTTTTGGGCCGTTTTGGCCAGTTTTTTTGGGCAGTTCTTGCGTGCCGCGGTGAACGGCGTGGCGGTGCAAAACGTCAGCCATCTCAGCACCCTGGAACCCCCGGGTGGCACAGGGCTGGATGGGGCGTTCATATAGCAGGGACGGTGCTGCCTCTCGCCTTCGCTGTCCTCCGCTTCGTCGCTCACTCGCTCAGCCAAAATGGCCAGTTTTGGCCCGTTTTTTTGTCCAGTTTTGGCTAGTTTTTTGCGAAGTTCTTGCATGCCACGGCGAGCGTAAAGCGGAGCAAAACGTCAGCCATCTTAGCACCCTGGAACCCCGGGTGGCACAGGGGCTGGATGGGGCGTTCAGATAGCAGGGACGGTGCTGCCTCTCGCTTCTTCGCTGTCCACCGCCGCTGCTCACTCGCGCTCAGCCAAAAATGGCTAGTTTTGGCCCGTTTTTGGGCTGTTTTGGCCAGTTTTTGGGCAGTTCTTGCGTGCCGCTGGGCTTAACGGCGTGGCGGAGCAAAAACGTCAGCCATCTCAGCACCCTGGAACCCCGGGTGGCACAGGGATGGATGGGGCATTAGTATAGCAGGGGCGGTGCTGCCTCTCGCCCGCTTTCGCTGTCCGCCGCTTCGCCGCGGCTTTCAGCTCCAAAAATGGCCAGTTTTGGCCCGTTTCTGGCCAATTTTGGCCAGTTTTTGGGCAGTTCTTGTGTGCGCGGCGAACGGCGTGGTGGAGCAAAACGTCAGCCATATCAGCACCCTGGGACCCCGGGTGGCACAGGGCTGGATGGGGCGTTCAGATAGCAGGGACGGTGCTGCCTCTCACTTCGCTGCTGTCCGCCGCCGCTCTCGCTCTCAGCCAAAATGGCCAGTTTTGGCCGTTTTTGGCCAGTTTTGGTTAGTTTTGAGGTTTTTTGCGTGTCGCGGCTTAACGACGCGCGGAGCGAAACGACAACCATCTCAGCACCCAGGAACCCCGGGTAATTCAGGGGCTGGATGGGGCGTTCAGATCTCAGGGGACGGTGCTGCCTCTCGCTTCGCGCTGTCCGCCGGGCTTCGCCGCTTCGCTTCGCTCAGCCAAAAATGGCCAGTTTTGGCCCGTTTTTGGCCAGTTTTGGCCAGTTTTTGGGCAGTTTTGCGGCGCCTTGGCGAACGGCGTGAGCGGAGCAAAACGTCCGCCATCTTAGCACCCTGGAACCCCGGGTGGCACAGGGCTGGATTGGGTGTTCAGATAGCAGGGACGGTGCTGCCTCCCCGCGCCGCTTCGCTGCCCGCCGGCCATTCATTTCGCTTCGCTCAACCAAAATGGCCAGTTTTGGCCCATTTTTGGGCCGTTTTGGCCAGTTTTTGGGCAGTTCTTGCGTGCCGCGGCGAACGGCGTGAGCGGTGCAAAACGTCAGCCATCTCAGCACCCTTTGAACCCCGGGTGGCACAGGGGCTGGATGGGGCGTTCATATAGCAGGGACGGTGCTGCCTCTCGCTTCGCCTTCGCTGTGCTGTTCGCCCGCCGCTTCGCTCAGCCAAAAATGGCCAGTTTTGGCCCGTTTTTTGTCCAGATTTGGCCAGTTTTTGGGCAGTTCTTGCATGCCGCCTCGAACGCGGCGTGAGCGGAGCAAAACGTCAGCCATCTCAGCACCCTGGAACCCCGGGTGGCACAGGGCTGGATGGGGCGTTCAGATTGCATGGACGGTGCTGCCTCGCTCGCTTCGCTTCGCTGTCCACCGCTTCGCTGCTCACTTCGCTCAGCCAAAAATGGCTAGTTTTGGCCCGTTTTTGGGCTATTTTGGCCAGTTTTTTGTGCAGTT
>LS990916.1:10412553-10430053 GCA_900464855.2 Musa schizocarpa | reverse complement strand
TTTGCAATTCATATTTTGTCATGCTATTAAGAATGATATAAGTCATCACTTTTCTCCCCTTTGTCATCAACAAAAGGAAATGAGACTTGAAGCACATATTTTGTCATACAACCGATTTTATCATTGAAAATTGAGTATGCAAAAATATTTACGCAGAGTACATTTTAGAGGAAAATTCAGCATGCATTCATATTATCTAATCTATTCTTTCTATAAATAATAGAAATTGTAGATGTACAAGAGAGAGATTGGGAAAAAAAATTCAAGTAGTAATTTCACAAAATCAAGATCATAATTCGAACACAAACTCATTCAAATCATTAAATTCATTAAAATCTCAACATTATTTTTTTCAATCATCATATAAGGCATTTAAAGAATTTTTGAAACATAGGAGAATGATTAATTTAAGCATACAATGTTTCAAGTCATGAATGCCAATACTTTCATATTTGTAAGTATCAATTCATGAATGCCAAAGATATTATTTGTGATTCCATTTTGCAAGATCAAGATTATGATTTAGATCAAACTTATTTAAATCAAATTGGTAACTTGAAATTCATAATCAAGTCATCAAAATCGATTTCGAGATTTCACAACATGTCATATGGAATTTGAAGGAAAATGATTAGATTCACCGAGAAATGGAAAGAAGATGAAAGACTTTACTGGAAAATCCAATCAAACAAGTTTATTGTTTAGGGATAATTTAACATACCTAATTCCCTTCTAATGAATTCAAATTGGTCTTCATTCAAGGCTTTTGTGAATATATCTGCTAATTGATGCTTTGTGTCAATGAATTCTAGAACAACATTATTGTTAAGGACATGATCACGTATGAAATGATGCCTAACGTCGATGTGCTTAGTTCTAGAATGCTGAATTGGATTTTTAGTAAGACATATGGCACTAGTATTATCACATTTTATGGGAATATTTTTAAAGTGAATTCCATAGTCTTCCAATGTATTTTTCATCCAAACAACTTGTGCACAGCATGCACTTGCAGCAATGTATTCGGCTTCCTTGAGTAGATAGTGCTATTGAATTTTGTTTCTTGGAAGTCCAAGAAACAAGTGCATGTCCTAAAAAAATTGGCATGTTCGGAGGTACTCTTTCTATCTATCCTACATCCCGCCAAAAAATCGGCATCCCGTAAGCCATTAAATCAAAATTTTCAGATTTTGGATACCATAAACCTAAATTTGGAGTTCCTTTAAGATACCTAAATATTCTTTTTAACACTTTTAAGATGAGATAGTTTAGGATTTGATTGAAACCTAGCACAAAGTCCTACACTAAACATGATATCTGGTCTAGTAGCTGTAAGGTAGAGTAGACTACCTATCATTCCCCTATATGTGTTTTGATCGAAGTTTTCACTATTTTCATCCATATCTAACTTAGTCAAGTACTTATAGGGGTGTTTATTGCTTTTGAATTATCCATGTTAAATCGTTTTAACAATTCTAATGTATATTTAGATTGGTTAAGAAATATACCATCCTTAAGTTGTTTGATTTGTAATCCTAAAAAGAAAGTTAATTCCCCCATTAAACTCATTTCAAATTCATGACTCATAGATTTGGCAAATGATTCACATAGTGATTCATCCGAAGAGCCAAAAATAATATCGTCAACATAAATTTGTACAATAAGAAAATTATTTTCAAAATGTTTAATAAACAATGTAGTATCAACCTTGCCTTTGGTAAAATTATTTAAAATAATTTTAAATATTTTAGCTGATTACTGTAGCGGCGGCGGCGATACTGTAGCGGCTCTAGGGCGACGATACTGTAGCGGCGGCGGCGATACTGTAGCGGCGACCAGATCTAGGGCGACGGTACTATAGCGGCGACCAGATCTCCCTAGGACGATCTGACTCCTGCATCGTTAGCTTTCTCCCACGGGCGAAGGGCGACGGCACTGTAGCGGTGATCAGATCTCCCAAGGGCGACGCTACTGTAGCGGCGGCGGCCCAGATCTAGGGCGACGGTACTGTAGCGACAACCATATCTCCCTAAGGCGATCTAACTCCTGCAGCGTCGGCTTTCTCCCACGAGCGAAGGGCGACGACACTGTAGAGGTGATCAGATCTCCCAAGGACGACAGTACTGTAGCGGCGGCGACGACACTGTAGCAGCGATCAGATCTCCGTAGCGTCGGCTTCTCCCCAAGGGCGACGATACTGTAGCAGCAACCATAAATCCCTAGGGTGACGGTACCATAGCGGCGATCTAATATACTGCAGCGGTGGCTTTTCCCAATGGCGTCGTTTCTGTAGCGGCGACCAGAGGGATCAAACATGGCAGCGATGGCCCCTAGGGGCTGGCGATGGTGGCGAGAGGGTTGAAACGATGGCAAGGCTCCCTACCACTACCCCCCCCAAGTTGCTCTTCCAACATATCTTTTCCAGAGAGAAACTCCTTGACCAACCAGCATCGAAGCAGGTGGCGCTCTAGATCGCGACAGCCTGCTCTCATTTCCAGCGATCCTCGGCCTTGGACTAGCCTCTTCAAGGCTCCGGTTGGAAGTCCAGATCTAAGCTTGGAATTCTTTACTCCAGAAGTTCAGGCTGATAAGAAGATTGCTGTATATGAGACTGTTGATTCAGCAGAGCTTATTGAGACATGGTCTATGGCGATTGTTGGCTATGTGGTAGGTCTCAAAACATCTTATTTCCCACTATCCTCATTTATCAAAACTCGATGGGGAATATCGTCATTTGATCTTCATATGCTGGAGAACGGATTCTTTGTTTGCAAGCTATACTCTGAAGAAGATTTACAGCTTAATCCTCGAAGGATTCTGGACTATCATGGTCATCCAATGATTCTCTGACGTTGGTCTCCTGATGTCCGTTTGGAGTTAGATAGCCTACAGTCTATTCCATTATGGGTATCCTTTCAAGGACTGCCTCTACATCTTTGGAGTCGACGTTTTATTGCAAAGTTATGCAGCACTCTGGGACAGCCACTCTACATCGACAAAGCAACAGCAGCTCAGACGAGATTAGCATTTGCACGAGCATGTGTGCTGGTTTCTTCCGATGAAGATCTTCCTAATGAGGTTTTCTATCGTGATCTTGACGGGAACACTCGGAAGGTACATGTCTCATATTCCTGGAAGCCACAACGATGTCAGCGTTTTTTATCTTTTGGTCATCCAAATGGAGCTTGTCAGCAAACCCCAAATCCAACCACAAAGGTCTATCGACCACGTCAAAGCGCCTCAGCAACAAAGTGATTCTTCTCTAATGGCAGCAGCACCGATGGTGGCAAAAAACTATTGAGCATTCCGACTCGCAAGGAAAGCACCATGGACAGAAGGACAATTCCAAAACTTTATCTGTACCTATAATGTCAGAGCCTTCCACAACAGAGGTTTCCCATGGTACTAGTGGACAGGAGAAACATAAGTCAGGAACTTCATCTCTTCCAATATCATCGGATCCATCCACACTAGCTCAACGAACTCAGGTCCAAGCAAATCTCGCTAGCAAGGATATTATTCCTCAACAAACTCAGGCCACAACAAACATTGCCAACAAGGATATTCTGTCTCAACAAACTCATGCTCCAACAAACCTCTATAGCTAGACTGCTCCAACAAGTACTATCCAGGATATTGTGATGCAACAATCTTATCGAGCTTCAACAAACCCTGCCAATCAAGACCACATGATTCAAGGTATTTTAAAGTTTAAAAATCTGCAAGCTGTAGATGAAGTGGATAAATATAGGAATAAAGCCATAAAAGGTAAGGATATTAAATGGGAGGAAAATACAAAACCGAAAAGATAAAAAAAAAGGATGGTACAATCCATCCAAAGTCGATTAGGATGAATACCTTACTATCTTTTACTAATGAAGATAACATGCTGGAATGTTCGCGGACTTAATAAGCCGGAGAAATGTCGGGAGCTCAATAGAATAATCAAGTCTGCCGCATGTGATATTGTTATTCTAGTGGAAACAAAAATTAAACAATCGCGCGTTCAAGCTCAAAAGAATTTAATATGGCCGGACGCAGAACTGTTTACCAATGGTTTATTTCTGCTACTGATCAATTCATTCATCTTAAGGTAGAGGATAAAAAGAATGGCTGTCAATTCAATTTCACTGGTATATATGCTTCAAACAGTATGCAAGAAAGAAATACTCTTTGGTCTGACCTGACTAATATTGTAAATGGCTGTCTCAATGTACCTTGGATTGTTGTTGGAGACTTTAATACTGTTCGGTACACAAATGAAAAACAGGGTGGTAGACAACTTTCAGAAAGCCAGCTTCAAAAGTTCAATGATTACATTGACACTGCAGCATTGTTTGATATGAAATCTGTGGGTAATTGGCTCTCCTGGAGTAATCAAGGTGCTGCTAACAGAAAAATAATGGCTCGACTTGATAGGTGTTTGATTAATCATGAATGGTTAACAGTTTACCCAGATTCACTTCTTGAGTATGGTGCTCCTTTGTTTTCTGACCATTCTTTAATGTATATACACGCAGAAAAAGCGACACCAAGAGGCAAGAAACCATTTAGATTCTTTAACATGTGGAGTACTCATCCTCAATTTCTTGATGTTATCAGATCTGCTTGGAATGTTAATGTGCATGGATCCCCCCCTTACATCTTATGTCAAAAGCTCAAAGCCTGTAAAGCAGCACTAAAGGAGTGGAATACAAATACCTTTGGCAATATTAACACCAGAGTTCAACTTTGCAGAAAGGAACTAATGTCTTTGCAACATGAGCTGCAACTTCAGCCAAATGATGAAAATATTATCTACAAAGAGGCAGAAGCCAGAAATAACTTCATGCAAGCCTTAAAACAGGAGGAAAGTTTTGCAAAGCAGAAGTCTCGACAACATTGGCTTACGCAGGGGATTCCAATACAAAATTTTTCTATGCTTCAATTGCTACTCGAAGGGCTATTAACCGTATCAGCAAATGCAGAGACAAAGATGATAATCTTATTGAGAAGTTGGATGAGGTTAAAGCACACACAGAGCAATTTTTTTATTCCTTACTCAATCAAGCTGGGAAACCTAATAACATTCATGTGGAGCCGACTAGAAAACTTGATTCAGAAGCTATTTCAATCCTCAATGCCCCAATTACAGATGACGAAATTGTATGTGTTGTCTTTAAGTCACCAAAGCACAAAAGCCCAGGTCCAGATGGATTTCCAGCTGAATTTTACCAAACTGCTTGGTCTATTATTGGAAATGATGTGATCAAGGCTTGCCAACATTTTTTCTCTTCAGGTCATATTCTTAGAGAGATGAATTGCACTTTTATTTCCTTAATTCCGAAGAATGCAGGGGCTGATTCACTAGAGAACTATCGACCCATATCATTATGCAACTTTATTTACAAGATCATCTCCAAAGTATTGGCAAATAGAATGCAAAAGGTAATACACAAGATCATTAGCCCAAACCAAGCTGCTTTCATCAAAGGGAGAAGTATACATCATAACATTTTGCTTGCTAATGACTTGGTCAAAGATTTGCATTCAAAAGCAAGAGGGACAAAAATATGTTTTAAAGCTGATTTACGGAAAGCCTTCGATTCAGTTAATAGGAAGTTTATCTATAAGATGCTCCTCGATATGAACTTCCCACAGCAATGGGTTAATTGGATTCAATCTTGCCTGGAAACTCCAAAGTTTTCGATACTCTTTAATGGCTCACCAATTGGTTTTTTTGGGAGCACGAATGGCATCCGACAAGGTGATCCACTCTCTCCGTATCTTTTTACTATTGCGATGGAAGGACTTAGCTGTATGTTGGAACACGCAGTCTTAAATGGCAGCATTAAGGTACCCATTGCTGGTTCTGTTCATATATCACATATAACATTTGCAGATGACTTACTTATCTTTCTCCAAAATGAACCAACTTCAGTAAAGAACCTGGCTACTATTATGAATGACTTTGGTATGGTTTCTGGACTTCAGTTAAATCATGCGAAAAGTAAAGTATATATGAGCCCTTACGTTGAGGATAATGTCTTTATTGCACAAACTTTGGGGTTAGTGAGGGAAGCTTGCCAGTTCCTTATTTGGGTCTCCCGCTCATATCCATAGGCATTCACAAAACCCACTGTCAGCCTATCTTACAAAAAATAAAGAATAGAATTTCTTCTTGGAAAAATAGGTTTCTATCAAAAGCAGGACGACTCGAACTCATCCGTTCGGTATTGCACTCCTACTCTATATATTGGTGTAATGCATTTCTTCTACCTGCTGGACTTCTCCAAGATATTGAACGGTTATTAATGAACTTCTTCTGGAATGGCACAAATGATAAGGCAATGCATATGGTAAATTGGGATAGCATTTGTAAACCGAAAGATGAAGGGGGGCTAAACTTGAGAAATACTAGAGATTGGAATCAAGCATGTCTGGTGCAGCAATTGTGGGATCTTTTGCAAAACAAATGTTCCTTATGGTCACTTTGGGTTTCTGCTAGGTATCTTTCAAAAGAATCAATCTGGGAAATTTCAACAAGAACATACCACTCTGCAGCTTGGAAAGGAATTTTAAAGGCAAGGAATTGGCTAATCAAACACATTTCCTATGCAATCTCTTCTGGAATTAGTACTAATATGTGGTACGATCCTTGGGTGAATGGGAAGAGTATATTTCAATTATATGGTGACAGAATACGAAAAGATCTCGGGGCTCCCAAAGATTGGAAGGTTTCTGAGTTCATTGCTAACGGTACCTGGTGTCTCCCTAATCCTATTTCCCCCGAAATGTTATCACTTTGGCCGACTATTATAGCTATTCCAATCACGAACAACTCTTCAGATAAACTTATTTGGCCTCATGACAATGGCAAATTTAGTGCCACATCTGCATGGAATCAAATTAGGCAAAGAAATAACAAGTGGGTCCCAAGCAGTTGGACATGGGATCGACCGGGATCACAAAGACATTCCTTATGTACATGGCAGGCCCTTCTCAATAAACTACCTACAATAGACAATATGAAAAGAAGAGGTATCTATCATGTTAACCGATGCTCCCTTTGTATGCAACAAGAAGAAACTGTTGACCACCTTTATTTTGCTTGTGATTATACAAAATGGATATGGAAGGAGATTCTCCAGCGATTTGAACTCAATAGACTGCCAAGCAACCAAACTTGCACCAAGAACTAGGCGAACTCATGCAATGTTTCTCAAGAAAAGGTCCTCTCACACAACTGGCAAAGGTTACTTTCAGATGCTATTTGGTGGATGTGGAAGGAGAGATGTAACAGAATCTTTAAATGTCAACACACAAACAATGCTCAGCTATTGAAAGAGATTATTAGAGACTCAAGATCCTGTATGGAGCAAGATCTCAAAATGGAGCACTTTACCCAAAGAGAAAAATATATTTTTATCAATTTTAATTTTGCTATTAGCTAAAGATCTTGGGAATGATGCCAAATTTTGATATATCTGGATAAACATTTTCTATTTTGATTATAATTAGGAGTTATAGTCTACAACATGTGTAGTCATAACTATCGCATTCGCACTCTATGAGTTACATGGCTTTGTCTATGACTTGTATAGATAATGCTATTTGTAGAAACTTTACACATAATCAATTTACTTTTACTTACCAAAAAAAAATTATTTAAAATAAGAAAGGAACTAAGCCTTTCATACCAAGCTCTAGGAGCTTGTTTCAAGCCATAGAGAGCCTTAGTCAATTTGAATACATGATTGGGAAAAAGAGAATTTTCAAATCCGGGAGGTTGTTCGACATATACTTCTTGGAAATAAAACCATTCAAGAAGGCACTTTTGACATCCATTTGAAATAGTTTAAAATTATAACTACTAGCATAGGCAAGGAGCATCCTTATGGCTTCTAATCGAACCGCGGGAGCGAAGGTTTCTTAAAGTGTCGATACCTTCTTCTTGGTTGAAACCTTTGGCCACTAATCTAGCCTTATTTCTAACCACGATACCATTTTTCGTCTTGCTTGTTTCTAAAGACCCACTTAGTACCAATGACTAAATGGTCACTAGGTCTAGGAACAAGCTCCCACACCTTGTTTCTCTCAAATTGATTCAGTTCCTCTTGCATTGCAATAATCCAAAAATCATCTTTTATGGCCTCGTCAATGCACTTAGGTTCAATTTGAGAGAGGAAGGAAGGCATTAAGCAAAAATTCTTGAAAGAGGAACGAGTTTGAACCCTTTAGATGTATCCCTATAATTAGCTCCTTTGGATGAGCATCTATATACTTCCATTCCTTAGGTAAGGAAATTTGGAAGAAGGTGCATCCAAGTTGCTATTTTGAGAGGGGGTTCATTTAAATTCAAATTATCAAAACCAAGATCATCATCAAAATCATTTTTCTTAAAATTTGAGACTTCATTAAAAACTACATGAATAGACTCTTCAATTACTAAGGTTCTTTTTATTAAAACCAAAAAAGCTTTCAAAACAGAAGAGTAACCAAGAAAGATGCCTTCATCGGATTTTGCATCAAATTTTCCTAAGGCATCCCTTTCATTTAAAATAAAGCATTTACAACTGAAAACTTTAAAATAGGAAATATTTGGTTTTTTTGTTATTCCATAATTCATAGGGAGTTTTTTGATAAGGAAGGTCTTATTAGGACTCTATTCATGATGTAGCAAGCCGTATTTACGGCTTCGCCCAAAAATACTTAGGTAAACTATGTTCGTTTAACATAGTTCTTGCCATTTCTTGTAGGTTTCTATTTTTTTTCTTTCAACTACTCCATTTTGTTGGGGATTTTCGGAGTGGAGAAGTTATGATTGTATCCATTTACTTCACAAAAAAATTTTGGAAGTCATGGTTTTGAAATTAGCCACCATGATCACTCAATTGATGAAATCATTAACCCTTTTTCGTTTTGAGTGAGTTTACAAAATTTAGAGAAACACTTGAAACAATCACTTTTGTGAGCTAAGAAATAGGTCCAAGTGTATCTAGAGTAGTCATCCACAATCACAAAAACATATTTGCTTCCACCTAGACTTGTTGTATCAATTGGTCCAAATAAGTCCAAATGGATCAATTGTAACGGTCTAGTGGTGCTAATTTGATTTTTTTTGGTTTGAAGCTTGTTTTTATTTGTTTCCCTAGTTGACATGCATCGCATACCTTATCTTTAATAAACTTTATATTCGGAATCCCTCGTACTAATTCTTGAGATGAGATTTTAGATATTGTTTTCATGCTTGCATGGCCTAATCTCCTATGCCAAAGCCAAGCATCATCATTTATGGCGGAGAAACACATTTCATTACTTAGTTCATCAAGATTGATGGTATAGACATTATTTTGTTTTAAAGCAATCATAGTCACGTTATGATTTGGTTTTTCAATAATGCACATATTTGATTCAAATCTAACGATATAACCTTTATCGCATAATTGACTAATGCTCAATAGATTATGTTTTAATTCATCAACTAGTAACACATCATCAATGGAAAAACTTGATTTGTTACCTATGGTTCCCCTTGCCAATGATTTTGACTTTGTTGTTGTCTCGAAGGTGACATAGCCTTCATCCATGCTAGTAAGCTTGGTGAATTGGGATAGATCTCGGTCATATGCCTTGAGCATCCACTATCAAGATACCATCTCTTGCTCCTAGCATGTGATGGTGTATGTTTCTACAAGAAGGAATTATTTTTAGGTACCCATTTACTTTTGGGTGCCTCAAAAAACTAATCTAACTTGTTTATCATGTTGCATAGACTTGATCATGGTTCCTTTAGGAACCCAAATCAATTTGTTCAGACTAATTTTCTTGAATGGACATTGGTAAGTTATATGTCCATATTTGCAACAAAAGTTGCAATTGCTTTGATGTTGAACATGTAAGATAGGACCTTTAACGAAGGTGGTTGGATTTTGGTGAGTACTTCTCACAAATCCGATTCCACTCCTTTTAGGAACATGACCCTTATTTGTAAGGATCATGTTTAAGGACTTGCTACCGACCTCGAATTTCTTCAAGGTGTCCTTAAGTACTAAGTTCTCATTTTGGAGAGTTTCTAAATCATGACATTTAACACATGGAGCTAGACAATCATGATATTCAGTTTTTAATTTATCAAAAGCACATGTAAAGACTATCATGCTCCTTTCTTAGCAATTTGTATTTTCTACTAATTGTCTTACATTCATCAAATAACTCATGGAAGGCATTTAATAAATCATGATAAGGTAAATCTGCATTAATTAAATCCGTTACCTCTTCTTCAAGGCCATTAGGGCGTAGTGAGCAACTTGCTTTCGGTGTTGGACTCCTCTTCTTGGATGTGCTTGAGTCATCCCATGTTGCCTTGGCCTTCTTCTTTGGTGTTTCTTTTTTTGGCTTGAGGGCAATCGTTCTTGTAGTGTCCGGTTTTTTTGCATTCATAGCAAATCACTTGGTCCTTCTTTTGTTCAAATTTATTTTTTGTATTATTTTTAAATTTGTTCTTCCTTAAATTTTTTGAATTTTTGAGTCAAAAGTGCAATGTCATTGTCACTGTCCTCATCACTTGATGTTTCTTTCAAGTGGTCTTCTTGTGATTTGAGTGCCATATCCTTCCTGTTCTTTGGAAGGGGGGTTCTCGAGCTCATCATGAGCTTGACATGTCATTTAAGTAGGTCATTAGAGACCCAATGAGTTCTTCAAGAGGGAATGTTTTAAGGTCTTTAGCCTCTTGAATGGCCGTAACTTTTGGATCCCAACTTTTAGGGAGGGATCTTAAGATTTTAGTTACTAGTTCAAAGTTAGTAAAATCTTTACCAAGAGCTTTGAGTCCATTGATGACATCCGTGGCAGGGTGTACATGTCTCGATGGACTCACTTGGTTTCATTTGGAAAAGTTCGTAAGAGTGCACAAGAATGTTGATTTTGGACTCTTTCACTTTGCTAGTGCCTTCATGAGTGACCTCAAGAGTTCTCCAAATATCAAAAGCGAGAATCACAAATTGAAACACGATTAAATTTTTTTGTCTAGTGCACAAAACAAGGCATTCATAGCCTTTGTATTTAAAGCAAAAACCTTCTTCTCCGATTCATTCCATTCGCTCATCGGAAGAGAAGATTTTTTGAAATCCGTTTTCAACAATAGTCCAAAGCTCGAAATCCATAGAAATAAGGAAGATCCTCATCCGAGTCTTCCAATACGTGTAATCCGACCCATTAAACATAGGTGGACAGTGATAGAATGGCCCTCTTGCATGCGGAGTAAGCCATCTCTCTTGGGTATTAAACCAAATATGAGAGATAACCTTGCTCGATACCAATTGTTAGTATCGGAGCAGCACTAAGAGGGGGGGGGTGAATTAGTTGTGCGGATAAAAAACTTCGGTTTAAAAAAAAAATCTTTTAGTATGAAGAGAGCTGGAACTTGACAAGTTTAATCTTGAAAGCGTATTCTTAAATATCGCAGCAAAAAAGTAATAAGGAACTAGAGCATATAAGAAGATTTGCAATAATATAAATAACAATAATGAAACGCAAAACCACAGATCCGCCGATTTTAGAGTGGTTGGGTCAAATGACCCCTCCTCTCCACTTGAGGCCCCTCTTCGATGAGGCTCCCACCTTCCACTAGCAAGCTTCTTGAAATGGAAGGGTAAATACCCCTCTTACAACTCTTTACAAGCGATTCACTCTCTTACAGATTTTCGAGAAGAGATGAGGTGAACACTAGCAAATTGAAAAGAAAGCAAGCTAACACTTTTCTAAGATCTTTCTCTCAAACTCTTGCTGCTCCCTACCGCTACCCCCCAAGTTGCTCTTCCAACATATCTTTTCCAGAGAGAAACTCCTTCGACCAACCAGCATCGAAGCAGGTCGCGCTCTAGATCGCGACAGCCTGCTCTCATTTCCAGCGATCCTCGGCCTTGGACTAGCCTCTTCAAGGCTCGGTTGAAGTCCAGATCTAAGCTTGGAATTCTTTACTCCAGAAGTTCAGGCTGATAAGAAGATTGCTGTATATGAGAGACTGTTGATTCAGCAGAGCTTATTGAGACATGGTCTATGGCGATTGTTGGCTATGTGGTAGGTCTCAAAACATCTTATTTCCCACTATCCTCATTTATCAAAACTCGATGGGGAATATCGTCATTTGATCTTCATATGCTGGAGAACGGATTCTTTGTTTGCAAGCTATACTCTGAAGAAGATTTGCAGCGAATCCTCGAAGGAGATCTAGGGCGACGATACTGTAGATCTAGGGCGACGATACTGTAGTGGCGGCGGCGATACTGTAGCGGCGACCAGATCTAGGGCGACGGTACTATAGCGGCGACCAGATCTCCCAAGGACGATCTGACTCCTGCATCGTTGGCTTTCTCCCACGGACGAAGGGCGACGGCACTGTAGTGGTGATCAGATCTCCCAAGGGCGACGCTACTGTAGCGGCGGCGGCCCAGATCTAGGGCGACGGTACTGTAGCGACAACCATATCTCCCTAAGGCGATCTAACTCCTGCAGCATCGGCTTTCTCCCACGAGCGAAGGGTGACGACACTGTAGAGGTGATCAGATCTCCCAAGGACGACAGTACTGTAGCGGCGGCGACGACACTGTAGCAGCGATCAGATCTCCGTAGCATCGGCTTCTCCCCAAGGGCGACGATACTGTAGCAGCAACCATAAATCCCTAGGGTGACGGTACCATAGCGGCGATCTAATATACTGCAGCGGTGGCTTTTTCCCAATGGCGTCGTTTCTGTAGCGGCGACCAGAGGATCAAACATGGCAGCGATGGCCCCTAGGGCTGGCGATGGTGGCGAGAGGGTTGAAAGCGATGGCAAGGCTCCCTACGCTACCCCCCCAAGTTGCTCTTCCAACATATCTTTTCCAGAGAGAAACCTTCGACCAACCAGCAAGAAGCAGGTCAGGCGATCTAGATCGCGACAGCCTGCTCTCATTTCCAGCGATCCTCGGCCTTGGACTAGCCTCTTCAAGGCTCGGTTTGAAGTCCAGATCTAAGCTTGGAATTCTTTACTCCAGAAGTTCAGGCTGATAAGAAGATTGCTGTATCTGAGACTGTTGATTCAGCAGAGCTTATTGAGACATGGTCTATGGCGCGTTATTGTTGGCTATGTGGTAGGTCTCAAAACATCTTATTTCCCACTATCCTCATTTATCAAAACTTCGATGGGGAATATCGTCATTTGATCTTCATATGCTGGAGAACGGAGTTCTTTGTTTTGCAAGCTATACTCTGAAGAAGATTTTGCAGCGAATCCTCGAAGGATTCTGGACTATCCATGGTCATCCAATGATTTTCTGACGTTGGTCTCCTGATGTCCGTTTGGAGTTAGATAGCCTACAGTCTATTCCATTATGGGTATCCTTTCAAGGACTACCTCTACATCTTTGGAGTCGGCGTTTTTTATTGCAAAGTTATGCAGCACTCTGGGACAGCCACTCTACATCGACAAAGCAACAGCAGCTCAGACAGAGATTAACATTTTGCACGAGCATGTGTGCTGGTTTCTTCCGATGAAGATCTTCCTAATGAGGTTTTCTATCGTGATCTTGACGGGAATACTCGGAAGGTACATGTCTCATATTCCTGGAGGCCCAACGATGTCAGCGTTGCTTATCTTTTTGGTCATCCAAATGGAGCTTGTCAGCAAACCCCAAATCCAACCACAAAGGTCTATCGACCCCGTCAAGCGCCTCAGCAACAAAGTGATTCTTCTCTAATGGCAGCAGCACCGATGGTGGCAAAAAACTATTGAGCATTCCGACTACTTAAAGGAAAGCACATGGACAGAAGGACAATTCCAAAACTTTTATCTGTACCTATAATGTCAGAGCCTTCCACAACAGAGGTTTCCCATGGTACTAGTGGACAGGAGAAACATAAGTCAGGAACTTCATCTCTTCCAATATCATCGGATCCATCCACACTAGCTCAACGAACTCAGGTCCAAGCAAATCTCGCTAGCAAGGATATTATTCCTCAACAAACTCAGGCCACAACAAACATTGCCAACAAGGATATTCTGTCTCAACAAACTCATGCTCCAACAAACTCATGCGCAGAACTGTTTACCAATGACTCAAATGACACTTTTGGTAGAATATGGGTCTTATGGCATCCTAACTCTATTAATGCTTGGTTTATTTCTGCTACTGATCAATTCATTCATCTTAAGGTAGAGGATAAAAAGAATGGCTGTCAATTCAATTTCACTGGTATATATGCTTCAAACAGTATGCAAGAAAGAAATACTTTTTGGTCTGACCTGACTAATATTGTAAATGGCTGTCTCAATGTACCTTGGATTGTTGTTGGAGACTTTAATACTGTTCGGTACACAAATGAAAAAAAACAGGGTGGTAGACAACTTTCAGAAAGCCAGCTTCAAAAAAAAGTTCAATGATTACATTGACACTGCAGCATTGTTTGATATGAAATCTGTGGGTAATTGGCTCTCCTGGAGTAATCAAGGTGCTGCTAACAGAAAAATAATGGCTCGACTTGATAGGTGTTTGATTAATCATGAATGGTTAACAGTTTACCTAGATTCACTTCTTGAGTATGGTGCTCCTTTGTTTTCTGACCATTCTTTAATGTATATACACGCAGAAAAAGCGACACCAAGAGGCAAGAAACCATTTAGATTCTTTAACATGTGGAGTACTCATCCTCAATTTCTTGATGTTATCAGATCTGCTTGGAATGTTAATGTGCATGGATCCCCCCCTTACATCTTATGTCAAAAGCTCAAAGCCTGTAAAGTAGCACTAAAGGAGTGGAATACAAATACCTTTGGCAATATTAACACCAGAGTTCAACTTTGCAGAAAGGAACTAATGTCTATGCAACATGAGCTGCAACATCAGTCAAATGATGAAAATATTATCTACAAAGAGGCAGAAGCCAGAAATAACTTCATGCAAGCCTTAAAACAGGAGGAAAGTTTTGCAAAGCAGAAGTCTCGACAACATTGGCTTACGCTAGGGGATTCCAATACAAAATTTTTCTATGCTTCAATTGCTACTCGAAGGGCTATTAACCGTATCAGCAAATGCAGAGACAAAGATGATAATCTTATTGAGAAATTGGATGAGGTTAAAGCACACACAGAGCAATTTTTTTATTCCTTACTCAATCAAGCTGGGAAACCTAATAACATTTTTTTTTGGTAAGTAAAAGTAAATTGATTATGTGTAAAGTTTCTACAAATAGCTTTATCTATACAAGTCATAGACAAAGCCATGTAACTCATAGTAAAGCCATGTAACTCAGGGGAAACCTAATAACATTCATGTGGAGCCGACTAGAAAACTTGATTCAGAAGCTATTTCAATCCTCAATGCCCCAATTACAGATGACGAAATTGTATGTGTTGTCTTTAAGTCACCAAAGCACAAAAGCCCAGGTCCAGATGGATTTCCAGCTGAATTTTACCAAACTGCTTGGTCTATTATTGGAAATGATGTGATCAAGGCTTGCCAACATTTTTTCTCTTCAGGTCATATTCTTAGAGAGATGAATTGCACTTTTATTTCCTTAATTCCGAAGAATGCAGGGGCTGATTCACTAGAGAACTATCGACCCATATCATTATGCAACTTTATTTACAAGATCATCTCAAAGTATTGGCAAATAGAATGCAAAAGGTAATACACAAGATCATTAGCCCAAACCAAGCTGCTTTCATCAAAGGGAGAAGTATACATCATAACATTTTGCTTGCTAATGACTTGGTCAAAGATTTGCATTCAAAAGCAAGAGGGACAAAAATATGTTTTAAAGCTGATTTACGGAAAGCCTTGATTCAGTTAATAGGAAGTTTATCTATAAGATGCTCCTCGATATGAACTTCCCACAGCAATGGGTTAATTGGATTCAATCTTGCCTGGAAACTCCAAAGTTTTCGATACTCTTTAATGGCTCACCAATTGGTTTTTTTTTGGAACACGAATGGCATCCGACAAGGTGATCCACTCTCTCGTATATTTTTTTACTATTGCGATGGAAGGACTTAGCTGTATGTTGGAACACTTAGTCTTAAATGGCAGCATTAAGGTACCCATTGCTGGTTCTGTTCATATATCACATATAACATTTGCAGATGACTTACTTATCTTTCTACAAAATGAACCAACTTCAATAAAAAAAACCTGGCTACTATTATGAATGACTTTGGTATGGTTTCTGGACTTCAGTTAAATCATCACGAAAAAGTAAAGTATATATGAGCCCTTACGTTGAGGAAAATGTCTTTATTGCACAAACTTTGGGGGGTTAGTGAGGGAAGCTTGCCAGTTCCTTATTTGGGTCTCCGCTCATATCCACAGGCATTCACAAAACCCACTGTCAGCCTATCTTGCAAAAAAAATAAAGAATAGAATTTCTTCTTGGAAAAATAGGTTTCTATCAAAAGCAGGACGATTCGAACTCATCCGTTCGGTATTGCACTCCTACTCTATATATTGGTGTAATGCATTTCTTCTACCTGCTGGACTTCTCCAAGATATTGAGCGGTTATTAATGAACTTCTTCTGGAATGGCACAAATGATAAGGCAATGCATATGGTAAATTGGGATAGCATTTGTAAACCCGAAAAGATGAAGGGGGGGGCTAAACTTGAGAAATACTAGAGATTGGAATCAAGCATGTCTGGTGCAGCAATTGTGGGATCTTTTGCAAAACAAATGTTCCTTATGGTCACTTTGGGTTTCTGCTAGGTATCTTTCAAAAGAATCAATCTGGGAAATTTCAACAAGAACATACCACTCTGCAGCTTGGAAAGGAATTTTTAAAGGCAAGGAATTGGCTAATCAAACACATTTCCTATGCAATCTCTTCTGGAACCAGTACTAATATGTGGTACGATTCTTGGGTGAATGGGAAGAGTATATTTCAATTATATGGTGACAGAATAACGAAAAAGATCTGGGGCTCCCAAAGATTGGAAGGTTTCTGAGTTCATTGCTAACGGTACCTGGTGTCTCCCTAATCCTATTTCCCCGAAATGTTATCACTTTGGCCGACTATTATAGCTATTCCAATCACTTAACAACTCTTCAGATAAACTTATTTGGCCTCATGACAATGGCAAATTTAGTGCCACATCTGCATGGAATCAAATTAGGCAAAGAAATAACAAGTGGGTCCCAAGCAGTTGGACATGGGATCGACCGGGATCACAAAGACATTCCTTATGTACATGGCAGGCCCTTCTCAATAAACTACCTACAATAGACAATATGAAAAGAAGAGGTATCTATCATGTTAACCGATGCTCCCTTTGTATGCAACAAGAAGAAACTGTTGACCACCTTTATTTTGCTTGTGATTATACAAAATGGATATGGAAGGAGATTCTCCAGCGATTTGAACTCAATAGACTGCCGCAACCAAACTTGCACCAAGAACTAGGCGAACTCATGCAATGTTTCTCAAGAAAAGGTCCTCTCACACAACTGGCAAAGGTTACTTTCAGATGCGCTATTTGGTGGATGTGGAAGGA
>LS990916.1:10405053-10407553 GCA_900464855.2 Musa schizocarpa | reverse complement strand
ATAAGATGTAAGGGGGGGGATCCATGCACATTAACATTCCAAGCAGATCTGATAACATCAAGAAATTGAGGATGAGTACTCCACATGTTAAAGAATCTAAATGGTTTCTTGCCTCTTGGTGTCGCTTTTTCTGCGTGTATATACATTATAGAATGGTCAGAAAACAAAGGAGCACCATACTCAAGAAGTGAATCTGGGTAAACTGTTAACCATTCATGATTAATCAAACACCTATCAAGTCGAGCCATTATTTTTTTTCTGTTAGCAGCACCTTGATTACTCCAGGAGAGCCAATTACCCACAGATTTCATATCAAACAATGCTGCAGTGTCAATGTAATCATTGAACTTTTGAAGCTGGCTTTCTGAAAGTTGTCTACCACCCTGTTTTTCATTTGTGTACCGAACAGTATTAAAGTCTCCAACAACAATCCAAGGTACATTGAGACAGCCATTTACAATATTAGTCAGGTCAGACCAAAGAGTATTTCTTTCTTGCATACTGTTTGAAGCATATATACCAGTGAAATTGAATTGACAGCCATTCTTTTTATCCTCTACCTTAAGATGAATGAATTGATCAGTAGCAGAAATAAACCAAGCATTAATAGAGTTAGGATGCCATAAGACCCATATTCTACCAAAAGTGTCATTTGAGTCATTGGTAAACAGTTCTGCGTCCGCCATATTAAATTCTTTTTTGAGCTTGAACAGCGATTGTTTAATTTTTATTTCCACTAGAATAACAATATCACATGCGGCAGACTTGATTATTCTATTGAGCTCCCGACATTTCTCCGGCTTATTAAGTCCATGAACATTCCAGCATGTTATCTTCATTAGTAAAAGATAGTAAGGTGTTCATCCCACGACTTTGGATGGATTGTACCATCCTTTTTCTTATCTTTCGGTTTTGTATTTTCCTCCCACAATATCCTTACCTTTTATGGCTTTATTCCTATATTTATCCACTTCATCTACAGCTTGCAGATTTTTAAACTTTAAAATACCTTGAATCATGTGGTCTTGATTGGCAGGGGTTTGTTGAAGCTCGATAAGATTGTTGCATCACAATATCCTGGATAGTACTTGTTGGAGCAGTCTGGCTATAGAGGTTTGTTGGAGCATGAGTTTGTTGAGACAGAATATCCTTGTTGGCAATGTTTGTTGTGGCCTGAGTTTGTTGAGGAATAATATCCTTGCTAGCTTAGATTTGCTTGGACCTGAGTTCGTTGAGCTAGTGTGGATGGATCCGATGATATTGGAAGAGATGAAGTTCCTGACTTATGTTTCTCCTGTCCACTAGTACCATGGGAAACCTCTGTTGTGGAAGGCTCTGACATTATAGGTAGAGATAAAGTTTTGGAATTGTCCTTCTGTCCGCGGTGCTTTCCTTGCGAGTCGGAATGCTCAATAGTTTTTGCCACCATCGGTGCTGCTGCCATTAGAGAAGAATCACTTTGTTGCTGAGGCGCTTGACGTGGTCGATAGACCTTTGTGGTTGGATTTGGGGTTTGCTGACAAGCTCCATTTGCATGACCAAAAGATAAGCAACGCTGACATCGTTGTGGCTTCCAGGAATATGAGACATGTACCTTCCGAGTGTTCCCGTCAAGATCACGATAGAAAACCTCATTAGGAAGATCTTCATCGGAAGAAACCAGCACACATGCTCGTGCAAATGCTAATCTCGTCTGAGCTGCTGTTGCTTTGTCGATGTAGAGTGGCTGTCCCAGAGTGCTGCATAACTTTGCAATAAAACGTCGACTCCAAAGATGTAGAGGCAGTCCTTGAAAGGATACCCATAATGGAATAGACTGTAGGCTATCTAACTCCAAACGGACATCAGGAGACCAACGTCGTAGAATCATTGGATGACCGCGGATAGTCCAGAATCCTTCGAGGATTCGCTGCAAATCTTCTTCAGAGTATAGCTTGCAAACAAAGAATCCGTTCTCCAGCATATGAAGATCAAATGACGATATTCCCCATCGAGTTTTGATAAATGAGGATAGTGGGAAATAAGATGTTTTGAGACCTACCACATAGCCAACAATCGCCATAGACCATGTCTCAATAAGCTCTGCTGAATCAACAAACTTGTATACAGCAATCTTCTTATCAGCCTGAACTTCTGGAGTAAAGAATTCCAAGCTTAGATCTGGACTTCCAACCGGAGCCTTGAAGAGGCTAGTCCAAGGCCGAGGATCGCTGGAAATGAGAGCAGGCTGCCGCGATCTAGAGCGCGACCTGCTTCGATGCTGGTTGGTCGAAGGAGTTTCTCTCTGGAAAAGATATGTTGGAAGAGCAACTTGGGGGGTAGCGGTAGGGAGCCTTGCCATCGTTTCAACCCTCTCGCCACCATCGCCAGCCCTAGGGGCCATCGCTGCCATGTTTGATCCCTCTGGTCGCCGCTACAGAAACGACGCCATTGGGAAAAGCCACCGCTGCAGTATATTAGATCGCCGCTATGGTACCGTCACCCTAGGGATTTATGGTTG
>LS990916.1:10392553-10400053 GCA_900464855.2 Musa schizocarpa | reverse complement strand
GAGCAACAGCTTTACCCTTGTCCGATCGGGGAGGGTGGATGGAAGCTGTCAAAGCATTGAGTGCCTGTTTCTGTGGGCACTCCCTTACCATGTGCGGTCCTCCACACAAGAAGCATCCTCCAGGTTTTGAGGCCTTGCCTTTAGGGCTTGGCCCTTTGTGAGAGCTCTTCTTCTTTTGTTCGCCCCCGAGCTCCTTCCCTCGAGAATGTTTTGGAGGGCGATTTCCTGAAGATTGTTTCCTTCTCGCTGGGTCTTCAGAGGAAACAAAGTCGGTGAGCCTTTCTGCAACGGCAATTGCCCCGACCACATCGGTAACATTCCTTCGATTTAGCTCCTGTTGAGCCCATGGTTTCAAACCATCAAGGAAGCTGAACAACTTGTCCTTCTCGGACATGTCCTGTATGTCTAGCATTAATGCAGAAAAATGCTTCACATAGTCTCGGATGGTGGTACTTTGGCGGAGTTGTCTCAACTTCCTTCTTGCGACGAACTCTGTGTTCTCCGGTAGGAACTGAGTTCTCAACTCCCGCTTCAAGTCTTCCCATGTGTCGACTCGACACCGACCTTGTTGGATCTCCTCCTAACGAGTTCGCCACCAAAGTTTCGCATCTCCATTTAGATACATTGTTGCTATAGAAACTTTGGTATCTTCAGAATCGGGCCTCGTAGCTCGGAAGTATTGCTCCATGTCGAATAGAAAGTTCTCGAGCTCCTTGGCATCTCTGGCCCCTCCATATCCATGAGGCTCAGGTGCCCTCAAATTTTGTGGCGGTGTCGCGCGGGTGTTGCCTCCTCCCGCATTTAGTGTTCTTGTAAGCATGGCCACCTTTGCAGTGAGTTCCGCCACAACATCCTGTAAGTGTTGCACAGAGTCTTTGGTGTCATCCGACAGTCGATCGACTAGGGCCTCGACCTTGTCGGTCCTAGACTCCGCTTCCTCTTGCGAGCTCTCTACCCCAACAAGTCTTTGATGGTCATGGTAGAGTTCCTCCATGCTCGCTTCCAGAACATCCAGGCGGGTCTCCGCCATCGTGAGTCTCTCCTTATGACTCTTTTTCCCAGTTAGCGCACCAGATTGCGCTTCCTCCGCTCGCGGATAGTTGCCAACTTCTCACTCGTCTTGTTCACTGCCGCGCTCCTCTTGAGCGGCTCCAACAGCATGCGAGCGAGTGTGCACATGCAGCCCACATGCGGCTGCTTGGGGCAAGGGTCTGGCTTGCCCTGTCATGCTTGATTCGCCACGATGCTTTGCCATGGCGAAGTTGCGGAGTTCGTTCGCTGTTCGATCGAAGAGCTTGCCCGCTCTGATACCACAATGTCACGACCTTAGCTAGAATTGCCTAATGCGTGAGGCACCCTTGCGGCCAAAGACGCGAACTTAGCTTGCGTTGCCTAAGTCGCGAGTCACCCTTGTGGCAAAGACGCGAACTTAGCTTGAGTTGCCTATGTCGCGCTTCGCCCTTGCGATCTTGCTCCGTAAGGATCAGCCCACTTTGTAACCTCTCGCAGGTCCCTAAGGACCTGTAAAAGAGAAAGAAGTTAGTTCGAAAGAACGAGCAACGGACAAGTCCCGAAGTCTCGCGAAAAGGGAAGCTTTACAAGCAATTCGACGAACACCCTGTGTGCACAAGAGAAAAGAGGGAGAGGGAGAAAAACAAGGCTTTCAAGGATGAACGAATAGCTGCAAGCCCACAAACAGCTGCTCACCTGGTCCCGGGCGCAAAGACAAGTTCCCGTAAAGGTCACGTGCGAACTTGCGAAATAGATCTCAACGCCCGGTATATAACCGAAGCCCCATCCAGCCATGTGCCTCCGCTCATCTCCCGCGGCACGCGAAAACGGAGCTATTTTGGGCTGTTTTGGGGCTATTTTGCTCGGTTCGGTGAGCAGTCGCTTTGCAACGCTGCAACTTGTTCGAACTTACATATTTGCAAGCAAAATGACCCAAAACTAAGAGAAAACATGCTGCCAAGCAGTTGTACATGCAGGTGTGAGTGACGTACGGTTCGTTGAACGGAGTTGTTGCGGGTGTGCGACGACCGTTCGTGACAAACCGGCGCTCTCGCCCGTCGTTCGCCTCCTGACCCACAGAATCGCCTTTGGCCCCCACGGGCTCGTGTCGCCTATGTAGCCCTCGTGGTGGTATAGCCATGGGTGGCCATCGGGAAGTGAAATTCCACACGGACAACGGGCCGAATCCTTTGCAGACGACTTAAATACGCGATGGGGCATTGTAAGTGGTAGAGTGGCCTTGCTGCCAAGATCAACTGAGATCCAGCCCTGCATCGCACGGATTCATCCCCCCCCCCCCCCCCAAATTCACTGCCCTCCACGCCGACGAGGTTGAAAGCGACAGTCGAGCGGTCGAAATATCCGACGGGACGCATTGAACTTAGGGGCTGAGCTGAGGTATCCAAGTGCGGCAGCAGCGCTCAGCAATGCAGGAGCCACCGCACGTGGCGAGGCGTGGCGACCGAGTGCCTTTGATTCGATGAGGCGCTAGCAATGACGGAGCGGTCACTACAGGATTCGACGAGGCACAAGCGATGCAGGTCGATGGATGCACATGTTGTTGCCGCTGTGCAGGCGCAAGCACCAACCAATGTGCCAATGGCCCGTCCGCAGAATCGCACTCGATGACAAACACGGCACATCATTACCTTGCCTCAATGCCATCGCTTGCTTCACCCGCCTCGCAGCGTAGCTCAGATCTCAGCACCCTGTTGGCTTTGGGTTCAGACAATACAATGAACACAGCCAGGGACGCCGCTGCCACTCGCTGTCCACCCCGCCGCTCGCCCCTCGCCCCTCGATCGCACGGCCAAAAATGGCCAGTTTTGGCCCCGCCCTTTTTTGCGCCAGTTTTGGGTAGTTCTTACGTGCCGCTGGCGAAACGGCGTGAGCGGAGCAAAACATCATTGAACGTAGCACCCCGACACCCCCCGGGTGGCACAGGGGGCTGGATGGGCCATTCGTATAGCAGGGATGGTGCTGCCTCTCGCTTCGCTCGCTGTCCGCCGCTCGCCGCTCGGTCGCTAAGCCAAAAATGGCTAGTTTTGGCCCGTTTCTGGGATGTTTTGGCCAGTTTTTGGACAGTTCTTGCGTGCCGAGGAGAACGACATGAGCGGAGCAAAACGTCAGCCATCTCAGCACCCTGGAACCCCTCGGGTGGCACAGGGCTGGATGGGGCGTTCGTATAGCAGGGACGGTGCTGCCTCTCGCCCGCTCACTGTCCGCCGCCTTCGGCTTCGCTTAGCCAAAATGGCCAGTTTTGGCCCGCTTTTTTTGGGCCGTTTTGGTCAGTTTTTTGGGCAGTTCTTGCGTGCCCGCGGCGGCGACACATGAGCGGACAAAACGTCAGCCATCTCAGCACCCTGGAACCCCGGGTGGCACAGGGCTGGATGGGGCGTTCGTTTAGCAGGGGACGGTGCTGCCTCTCGCCATTCGCTGTCCACCGCGCCTCTCCTCGCTCAGCCAAAAATGGCCAGTTTTGGCCCGTTTTTTGGCCCGTTTTGGCCAGTTTTGGGCAGTTCTTGCGCGTGCGGCAAACGACGTGTGGCGAGCAAAACGTCAGCCATCTCAGCACCCTGGAACCCCGGGTGGCACAGGGCTGGATGGGGCGTTCAGATAGCAGGGACGGTGCTGCTGCCTCGCCGCTCACTGTCCGCCGCTTCGCCTTCACAAGCTCAGCAAAAAATGGCCAGTTTTGGCCAGTTTTTTGGCAGTTCTTTGCGTGTGCGCTTAACGACATGAGCAGAGCAAAACGTCAGCCATCTCAGCACCCTGGAACCCCGGGTGGCACTGGGCTGGATGGGGCTTTGGTATAGTAGGGGACGGTGCTGCCTCTCGCCCGGCTCACTGTCCGTCCGCCGCTGCTTTTCGCTCACTCTCAAAAAAAAATGGCTAGTTTTGGCTCGTTTTTGGGCCGTTTTGGCCAGTTTTTGGCAGTTCTCGCGTGCTGGGCGAAGCGACATGAGCGGAGCAAAACGTCAGCCATCTCAGCACCCTGGAACCCCGGGTGGCAGAGGGCTGGATGGGGCGTTCAGATAGCAGGGACGGTGCGGCCTCTCGCAGCTCACTGTCCGCCCGCCCATTTCGCTTTCGCTCAGCCAAAAATGGCCAGTTTTGGTCTTTTTTGGGCAATTCTTGCGTGCGGGGCGAACAACGACGTGAGAAAGCAGAACGCCAGCCAAAAATGGCCAGTTTTGGTCTGTTTTGAGTCATTGGTAAACAGTTCTGCGTCCGCCATATTAAATTCTTTTGAGCTTGAACGCGATTGTTTAATTTTTTGTTTCCACTAGAATAACAATATCACATGCGGCAGACTTGATTATTCTATTGAGCTCCCGACATTTCTCCGGCTTATTAAGTCCATGAACATTCCAGCATGTTATCTTCATTAGTAAAAGATAGTAAGGTATTCATCCTACGACTTTGGATGGATTGTACCATCCTTTTTTTCTTATCTTTCGGTTTTGTATTTTCCTCCCTTTAATATCCTTACCTTTTATGGCTTTATTCCTATATTTATCCACTTCATCTACAGCTTGCAGATTTTTAAACTTTAAAATACCTTGAATCATGTGGTCTTGATTGGCAGGGTTTGTTGAAGCTCGATAAGATTGTTGCATCACAATATCCTGGATAGTACTTGTTGGAGCAGTCTGGCTATAGAGGTTTGTTGGAGCATGA
This sequence comes from Musa schizocarpa, assembly GCA_900464855.2. Taxonomy (NCBI): domain Eukaryota; kingdom Viridiplantae; phylum Streptophyta; class Magnoliopsida; order Zingiberales; family Musaceae; genus Musa; species Musa schizocarpa. The sequence goes on along the minus strand of LS990916.1, from coordinate 10,395,361 downwards.
GTTTGTTGAGACAGAATATCCTTGTTGGCAATGTTTGTTGTGGCCTGAGTTTGTTGAGGAATAATATCCTTGCTAGCGAGATTTGCTTGGACCTGAGTTCGTTGAGCTAGTGTGGATGGATCGATGATATTGGAAGAGATGAAGTTCCTGACTTATGTTTCTCCTGTCCACTAGTACCATGGGGAAACCTCTGTTGTGGAAGGCTCTGACATTATAGGTACAGATAAAGTTTTGGAATTGTCCTTCTGTCCATGGTGCTTTCCTTTAAGAAGTCGGAATGCTCAATAGTTTTTTGCCACCATCGGTGCTGCTGCCATTAGAGAAGAATCACTTTGTTGCTGAGGCGCTTGACGTGGTCGATAGACCTTTTGTGGTTGGATTTGGGGTTTGCTGACAAGCTCCATTTGGATGACAAAAGATAAGCAACGCTGACATCGTTGTGGCTTCCAGGAATATGAGACATGTACCTTCCGAAAGTATTCCGTCAAGATCACGATAGAAAACCTCATTAGGAAGATCTTCATCGGAAGAAACCAGCACACATGCTCGTGCAAATGCTAATCTCGTCTGAGCTGCTGTTGCTTTGTCGATGTAGAGTGGCTGTCCCAGAGTGCTGCATAACTTTGCAATAAAAACATCGACTCCAAAGATGTAGAGGCAGTCCTTGAAAGGATACCCATAATGGAATAGACTGTAGGCTATCTAACTCCAAACGGACATCAGGAGACCAACGTCAGAGAATCATTGGATGACCGGATAGTCCAGAATCCTTCGAGGATTCGCTGTAAATCTTCTTCAGAGTATAGCTTGCAAACAAAGAATCCGTTTCCAGCATATGAAGATCAAATGACGATATTCCCCATCGAAGTTTTGATAAATGAGGATAGTGGGAAATAAGATGTTTTGAGACCTACCACATAGCCAACAATCGCCATAGACCATGTCTCAATAAGCTCTGCTGAATCAACAGTCTCGTATACACAGCAATCTTCTTATCAGCCTGAACTTCTGGAGTAAAGAATTCCAAGCTTAGATCTGGACTTCCAACCGAGCCTTGAAGAGGCTAGTCCAAGGGCGAGGATCGCTGGAAATGAGAGCAGGCTGTCGCGATCTAGAGCGCGACCTGCTTCGATGCTGGTTGGTCGAAGGAGTTTCTCTCTGGAAAAGATATGTTGGAAGAGCAACTTGGGGGGTAGCGGTAGGGAGCCTTGCCATCGTTTCAACCCTCTCGCCACCATCGCCAGCCCTAGGGGCCATCGCTGCCATGTTTGATCCCTCTGGTCGCCGCTACAGAAACGACGCCATTGGGAAAAGCCACCGCTGCAGTATATTAGATCGCCGCTATGGTACCGTCACCCTAGGGATTTATGGTTGCTGCTACAGTATCGTCGCCCTTGGGGAGAAGCCGACGCTACGGAGATCTGATCGCTGCTACAGTGTCGTCGCCGCCGCTACAGTACTGTCGTCCTTGGGAGATCTGATCACCTCTACAGTGTCGTCGCCCTTCGCTCGTGGGAGAAAGCCGACGCTGCAGGAGTTAGATCGCCTTAGGGAGATATGGTTGTCGCTACAGTACCGTCGCCCTAGATCTGGGCCGCCGCCGCTACAGTAGCGTCGCCCTTGGGAGATCTGATCACCGCTACAGTGCCGTCGCCCTTCGCCCGTGGGAGAAAGCTAACGATGCAGGAGTCAGATCGTCCTAGGGAGATCTGGTCGCCGCTATAGTACCGTCGCCCTAGATCTGGTCGCCGCTACAGTATCGCCGCCGCCGCTACAGTATCGTCGGCCAATGATGATGGCGAAGGGGGCACCTTTGCTTTGTATTCTTTGATATGCAGAGCAACGCATTGTTGGCCACACAAGGAAGAAGAAGATTTCAATCGAAGGAAAAACGGCCCATAAACAGGCCAAAAACAGACCAAAACTGGCCATTTTTGGCTGACGTTCTGCTTCGCTCACGTCGTTCGCCGCGGCACGCAAGAATTGCCCAAAAAGGGCCAAAACTGGCCATTTTTGGCTGAGCGAGCGAGCGGCGAGTGTCTTGTCGTGCACGGCGGTGTCTTGTCGTCGATTGCCTTGTTTGATCGGCCACTTGAGTCTTTGTTGCTCGTGGTTGGCGATGGGCTGTCCGATGGGATGACTGTGTCAGCATGTGAGCTGTGATGGATTTGTATGCCGCGGTGGGCTCCCTGCTTTTGTGCAGTTGACCACCGACGTTGCAAGTCTCTTCAATGGTACTCTGTTCGAACGGAGATGTGTGTGTTGCCTGTACAATCTACCTAGTTCCTTTGGAAATAGGCATTGTTTACCTCGCTTATCCACTTCTCATGTCCTATACGAATGAGGAGTGTTGATGTCCGTGCACCTTGTGTGTCCTCGAACGATGTCATGTCTCAGACCTCTCATCTCGAGTGGCTCCAGTGTTCACGTGAGTGCTCTTGGATGCAGTGGATAAGAATGTACCATGGGTCTTTGGACTCTTGGCACATGATCGGTTGGCTTTCTTGGTCGCCCTTCGACGGATGACAGCCTTCCCATCATTGCCCCCCTTTCCCTTGTTGTAATGGGTCGGCATGTTGGGCTTGGCGTTGTAGAGGACGTGCTACCTGGTTGATCCTGCCAGTAGTCATATGCTTGTCTCAAAGATTAAGCCATGCATGTGTAAGTATGAACTATTTCAGACTGTGAAACTGCGAATGGCTCATTAAATCAGTTATAGTTTATTTGATGGTACATGCTACTCGGATAACTGTACTAATTCTAGAGCTAATACGTGCAACAAACCCCGACTTCCGGAAGGGATGCATT
>LS990916.1:10377553-10382553 GCA_900464855.2 Musa schizocarpa | reverse complement strand
CCCAATCGGCCAGTTGACTCCGCAACTCCGATATCCTTGGCACAATACCCGCTCTTCTTGGCCCGATGCCCGAGTCCACGGCCCGAAGCCTTCTGTCGATACGTCGACCGATCCACCGGCCCGACGTCCAATCTTCTGACATGTTCCTTCGGCACAACATGATTTTCCTGCTTTAATTGTCTCATCCTGATCGAAGCATCCTGCGTCACTCAAAACACAGATTAAATCATAAACATATATCAAGTAGTTTCATCATCAAAATATGAGATTCAACAAGTTCAACGAGAACAAAAATCTCGTGTGGAACAAAAGGGTAAAAGCTCGTTTGATTCTGATTTCCAGTACGAATACGAACAGTGAAAGCGTGGCCTATCGATCCTTTAGACCTTCGGAATTTGAAGCTAGAGGTGTCAGAAAAGTTACCACAGGGATAACTGGCTTGTGGCAACCAAGCGTTCATAGCGACGTTGCTTTTTGATCCTTCGATGTCGGCTCTTCCTATCATTGTGAAGCAGAATTCACCAAGTGTTGGATTGTTGACCCACCAATAGGGAAAGTGAGCTGGGTTTAGAACGTCGTGAGACAGGTTAGTTTTACCCTACTGATGATCGTGTCGCGATAGTAATTCAACCTAGTACAAGAGGAATCGTTGATTCTCACAATTGGTCATCGTGCTTGGTTGAAAAGCCAGTGGCGCGAAGCTACCGTGTGTCGGATTATGACTGAACGCCTCTAAGTCAGAATCCTAGCTAGCAACCGGCGCTCTCGCCCGTCGTTAAGCCTACCAACCGACAGTAGGGGCCTTTGGCCCCATGGGCTCGATGTCTCCGGTGTAGCCCTCGTGGTGGTATAGCCACGGCGCCATCGGAAGTGAAATTCCGCGACGGACGACGGGCGAATCCTTTGCAGGCGACTTAAATATGTGATGGGGCGTTGTAAGTGGTAGAGTGGCCTTGCTGCCACGATCCACTGAGATCCAGCCCTACGTCGCACGGCGGATTCCCCATACCCCCCCCCCCAAATTCACTGCCCTCCACGCTGACGAGGTTGAAAGCGACAGTCGAAAGTGGTCGAAATATCCGGCGGGACGATTGAACTTAGGGGCTGAGCTGAGGTATCCAAGCGCGACAGCAGCAGCTCAGCAATGCAGCAGCCACCGCACGTGGAGACCGAGTGCCTTTGATTCGATGAGGCGCTAGCAATGACGAAGCGGTCACTGCTGGATCCGACGAGGCACAAGCGATGCAGGTCGATGGATGCACATGTCGTTGCCGCTGTGCAGGTGCAAGCACCAAACAATGTGCCAATATGCCAATGGGGCGTTCGTATAGCAGGGACGGTGCTGCCTCTCGCCGCTTCGCTGTCCGTCCGCCTTCGCCGCTTCGCTTCAGCTCAGCCAAAAATGGCCAGTTTTGGCCCTTTTGCCAGTTTTGGCCAGTTTTGGCCAGTTTTGGGCAGTTCTTGCGTGCGCTGGCGAACGACGTGGCGGAGCAAAACGTCAGCCATCTCAGCACCCTGGAACCCCGGGTGGCACAGGGCTGGATGGGGCGTTCAGATAGCAGGGGACGGTGCTGCCTCTCGCTTCGCTCGCTGTCGCTGCCGCTTCGCCTTCGCTTCGCTCAGCTAAAATGGCCAGTTTTGGCCCGTTTCTGGGCCGTTTTGGCCAGTTGTTGGGCAGTTCTTGCGTGCCGCTGGCGAACGACATGAGTGGAGCAAAACATCAGCCATCTTAGCACCTGGAACCCCCGGGTGGCACAGGGCTGGATGGGGCGTTAAAGATAGCAGGACGGTGCTGCCTCTCGCCGCTTCTGCTGTCCACCTCCTCTTCGCCGCTTTTTCGGTCAGCCAAAAATGGCCAGTTTTGGCCGGTTTTTGGACGTTTTGGCGGTTTTTCGGCAGTTCTTGCATGCCGCCGGGCGAAACGACATGGCGAGCAAAATGTTAGCCATCTCAGCACCATGGAACCCCTCGGGTGGCACAGGGCTGGATGGGGCGTTAAATATAGCAGGGACGGTGCTGCCTCTCGCCATTTCGCTGTCCGCTGCTCGCCGCTCGCTAGCTCAGCCAAAAATGGCCTGTTTTGGCCCGTTTTTTGCCAGTTTTGGCCAGTTTTTGGGCATTTCTTGCATGCCGCGGCTAACGACGTGAGCGGAGAAAAACGTCAGCCATCTCAGGACCCTGGAACCCCCCGAGTGGCACAGGACTGGATGGGGCGTTCGTATAGCAGGGACGGTGCTGCCTCTCGCTTCGCTCACTGTCCGCCGCTCGCTGCTCGCTCGCTCAACCAAAAATGGCCAGTTTTGGCCCGTTTCTGGCCAGTTTTGGCCAGTTTTTGGGCAGTTCTTGCATGCCGCGGCGAACGACGTGAGCGGAGCAAAACGTAGCCATCTCAGCACCCTGGTACCCCGGGTGGCACAGGGCTGGATGGGGCGTTAAAGATAGCAGGGTCGGTGCTGCCTCTCGCCGCTCACTGTCCGCCGCTCTCTCGCTCAGCCAAAATGGCCAGTTTCGCCCGTTTTGGGCCGTTTTGGCTAGATTTTGGGCAGTTCTTGCGTGCCACGGCGAACGACGAGCGGGCGCAAAAACGTCAGCCATCTCAGCACCCTGGAACCCCGGGTGGCACAGGGCTGGATGGGGCGTTCAGATAGCAGGGGGCGGTGCTGCCTCTCGCCGCCGCTTCGCTGTTCTCCGCGTCGCATTTCGCTTCGCTCAGCCAAAAATGGCCAGTTTTGGCCCGTTTTTTGCCAGTTTTGTCCAGTTTTTGGGCAGTTCTTGCGTGCGTGCGGCGAACGGCGTGAGCGGAGCAAAATATCAGCCATCTCAGCACCCTGGAACCCCGCGGGTGGCACAGGGCTGGATGGGGCGTTCAGATAGCAGGGACGGTGCTGCCTCTCGCCGCTTCGCTGTTCGTTCGCCCGCGCTTGCTCATCCAAAAATGGCCAGTTTTGGCCAGTTTTGGGCAGTTCTTGCGTGCCGTGCTTAACGGCGTGAGCGAACAAAACGTCAGCCATCTCAGCACCCTGGAACCCCGGGTGGCACAGTGCTGGATGGGGCGTTAAATCTAGTAGAGACGGTGCTGCCTCTCGCTTATTTCGCTCAGCCAAAATGGCCAGTTTTGGCCCGTTTTTGGCCTGTTTTGGCCTGTTTTGGGCAGTTCTGCGCGTGCGCGGTGAGCGACGTGAGCGGAGAAAAACTTCAGCCATCTCAGCACCCTGGAACCCCCAGGTGGCACAGGGCTGGATGGGGCGTTTGTATAGCAGGGACGGTGCTGCCACTCGCCTTCGCTGTCCGCCGCCGCCACTCGCTTGCTCAGCCAAAATGGCCAGTTTTGGCCCGTTTTTGGCCAGTTTTGGCCAGTTTTGGGCAGTTCTCGCGTGCGCCGGGCGAACGGCGTGAGCGGACAAAACGTCAGCCATCTCAGCACCCTGGAACCCCGGGGTGGCACAGGGCTGGATGGGGCATTCGTATAGCAGGGGCGGTGCTGCCTCTCGCTTTCGCTCGCTGTCCGCCGCCGCCGCTTTCGCTTGCTCAGCCAAAATGGCCAGTTTTGGCCCGTTTTTGGCCAATTTGGCCAGTTTTGGGCAGTTCTTGCGCGTGCATGGCGAAACGACATGAGCGGAGCAAAACGTCAGCCATCTCAGCACCCTGGAACGCCCGGGTGGCACAGGGATGGATGGGGCGTTCAGATAGCAGGGACAGTGCTGCCTCGCACTCATTCGCTGTTCACTTCGCCGCTCTCTTGCTCAGCCAAAAATGGCCAGTTTTGGCCCGTTTTTGGCCAGTTTTGGCCAGTTTTTGGCAGTTCTTGCGTGTGCGGCGAACGACGTGAGCGGAGCAAAACGTCAGCCATCTCAGCACCCTGGAACCCCGGGTGGCATAGGGCTGGATGGGGCGTTCGTATTGCAGGGACGGTGCTGCCTCTCGCTTCGCTCGCTGTCCGTCGCTCGCCGCTCGTTCGCTCAGCCAAAAATGGTCAGTTTTGGCCTGTTTTTGGGCTGTTTTGGCCAGTTTTTTGGCAGTTCTTGCGTGCTACGGCGAATGACGTGAGCGAAGCAAAACGTCAGCCAAAAATGGCCAGTTTTGGTCTGTTTTTGGCTTGTTTATGGTTCGTTTTTCCTTCGATTGAAATCTTCTTCTTCCTTGTGTGGCCAACAATGCGTTGCTTTGTACTTCTTCGTGCACGGCGGTGTCTTTTCGTCGGTTGCCCTGTTTGATCGGCCACTTGTGTCTTTGTTGCTCGTGGTTGGCGATGGGCTGTCCGATGGGATGACTGTGTCGGCATGTGAGCGGTGAAGGATTTGTATGCCGCGGTGTGCTCCCTGCTTTTGTGCAGTTGACCACCGACGTTGCAAGTCTCTTCAATGGTACTTTGTTTGAACGGAGATGTGTGTGTTGACTGTACAATCTACCTAGTTCCTTTGGAAATATACATTGTTTACCTCGCTTATCCACTTCTCATGTCCTATACGAATGAGGAGTGTCGATGTCCGTGCACCTTGTGTGTCCTCGAACGATGTCATGTCTCAGACCTCTCGTCTCGAGTGGCTCCAGTGTTCACGTGAGTGCTCTTGGATACAGTGGATAAGAATGTACCATGGGTCTTTGGACTCTTGGCACATGATCGGTTGGCTTTCTTGGTCACCCTTGACGGATGACAGCCTTCCCATCATTGCCCCCCCTTTCCCTTGTGGTAATGGGGTCGGCATGTTAGGCTTGGCGTCGTAGAGGGCGTGCTACCTGGTTGATCCTGCTAGTAGTCATATGCTTGTCTCAAAGATTAAGCCATGCATGTGTAAGTATGAACTATTTCAGACTGTGAAACTGCGAATGGCTCATTAAATTAGTTATAGTTTGTTTGATGGTACGTGCTTTCGGATAACCGTAGTAATTCTAGAGCTAATACATGCAACAAACCCCGACTTCGGAAGGGATGCATTTATTAGATAAAAGGCTGGCGTGGGCTTTGCCCGCTCCGATGATTCATGATAACTTCGACGGAT
>LS990916.1:10367553-10370053 GCA_900464855.2 Musa schizocarpa | reverse complement strand
ACCCTGGAACCCCAGGATGGCACAGGGCTGGATGGGGCGTTCAGATAGCAGGGACGGTGCTGCCTCTCAACCCGCTCACTGTCCGCCGCCGCCGTTCGCCGCTCAGCCAAAATGGCCAGTTTTGGCCCGTTTCTGGCCAGTTTTGGCCAGTTTTGGCAGTTCTTGCGTGCGGCTTAACGAACGATGTGAGCTGGCAAAACGTCAGCCATCTCATCACCCTGGAACACCCAGGGTGGCACAGGGCTAGATGGGGCGTTCAGTATAGTTGGGACGGTGCTGCCTCTCGCCGCCGCTGTCCGCCGCTCGCCGCCTCCTTCGCTCAGCCAAAAAAATGGCCAGTTTTGGCCCGTTTTTGGGCGTTTTGGCCAGTTTTTGGGCACTTCTTGCATGCCGCGCTTAACGACATGAGCGGAGCAATCGTTAGCCATCTCAGCACCCTGGAACCCCGGGTGGCAAAGGGCTGGATGGAGCGTTCAGATAGCAGGGACGGGGCTGCCTCTCGCCGCTCATTGTCCGTCGCTTCGTCGCCGCTTCGCTCAGCCAAAAATGGCCAGTTTGGCCGTTTTTTGGCCAGTTTTGGCCAATTTTTGGGCAGTTCTTGCGCGTCGCGGCGAACGACGCGGAGCGGAGTAAAACGTCAGCCTTCTCAGCACCCTGGAACCCCCTGGTGGCACAGGGCTGGATGGGGCGTTCAGATAGCAGGGACAGTGCTGCCTCTCGCTTTGCTTTCGCTGTCCGCCGCTTCGCCCGCCGCTTCGCTCAGCCAAAAATGACCAGTTTTGGCCCGTTTTGGCCAGTTATGGCCAGTTTTTGGGCAGTTCTTGCGTGCCGGCGGCGAACGGCGTGGAGCGGAGCAAAACGTCAGCCATCTCAGCACCCTGGAACCCCGGGTGGCACAGGGCTGGAAGGGCGTTCAGATAGCAGGGGACGGTGCTGCCTCTCTCGCTTTTCGCTGTCTTCCGCTTTCGCTGCTCGCTTCGCTCAGCCAAAATGGCTAGTTTTGGCCCGTTTCTGGGCTGTTTCGCCAGTTTATGGGCAGTTCTTGCATGCCGCGGCGAACGACGTGAGCGGAGCAAAACGTCAGCCATCTCAGCACCCTGGAACCCCCCGGGTGGCATAGGGCTGGATGGGGCGTTCGTATTGTTGAATCTCAGATTTTGATGATGAAGTCAATTGTCATTTGTTGTCTAATCTATGTGTTGAGATAAGTGTGCAGGATTAACTACGATGAAAGTTAGACAAGCAGCAGGAGTTGCGCCGGAGTCAAGATCATGATCACGTTGGGAGTTCGAGAGTTCGACGGAAGTTCGGACGGTCGTCGGAGGTTCTGCGAGAACAGATCCGAGAAGTCCAGAAGCTTGCCAAGCGAAGCTCGTCGGAACTCGCCAAGTGGATCGTCGCAAAGTCCAGGAGTTTGCCGGAAGTCCGCAGAAGAATCACCGAGGGTTCATCGGATGATCGACGGAAGTTCGCCGGAAACTCGCCGGAAGAAGCGATTGACGCATCGGAGCAAAGCTGCAGAAATTGTCTTAGATTTAATCGTAGTTAGCACGTTGATTAAGTTGGAAAATGGGAGGTGATCCCATTAGCTTAATCTTGGGGCAATTGGGCCCCTGAAAAGATTGAAATTGGGCCGAATGGAGCTAACCATTCGGACCCTGATTGCACCAGGAGGTGCAACCGCCTAGGCCAGGAGGTGGCACCGCCTGGGCTATGTCTCCCAGCGAGACTGGGCGGTGCAACCGCCCCAGCCAAGAGGTGCAACCGCCCAGAGCTCAGTCTTCGAGCTAGACTGGGCGGTGCAACCTCCCTGACAGAGAGGTAGCACCGCCTGAGCTCGGTCTTCGAGCTCAGGCAGAGAGGTGCAACCGCCTCAGTCAGGAGGTGGCACCGCCTGGGGCTCAGTCTCCGAGCCAGACTCAGGCGGTGCAACCGCCCCTGACAGAGAGGTGCAACCGCCTGGGCTCAGTCTCCGAGCTCTGCCAGGCGGTGCAACCTCTCCAGTCAGGAGGTGCAACCGCCTGATCCCGGAATTCCGGGATTTGATCGTTTTGAGCTCCAAATTTGAACTGGGTTGGGGCCTATAAATACCCCACCCATTCAGCACAGAAAGAGCAAGAGACCTACACCGAAATCTTGATCTTCTCTGTGATTCTTGAGCTCAAAATTGTTGTAAAGCCTTTAAGTCTCCTCCTTCTGTTCTTTAAGTTTCTGAATTGTAAAAGTGAGGAGAGAAAGGTTCTGTAAGGGTTGTCTCCTGAGCCCATCAAAAGGAGTGAAACTGTAAAAGGGCAGTTGGCCTTCGCCCATTGAAGGAAGGCAGCTAGTTGACGTCGGTGACCTCGTCGGAGGAGGAAGCCTAAAGTGGAGTAGGTCAAGACTGACCGAACCACTCTAAATCTCTGGTTTGCTTTTACTTTGAGCACTTTATCATTACTGCAAGCCTCCTACATAGCTACTGCCCTCTGCGCTTTTACGAACGAGTCTCTAAGTTTTGATC
>LS990916.1:10352553-10362553 GCA_900464855.2 Musa schizocarpa | reverse complement strand
GCGGCGAACGACATGAGCGGAACAAAAGCGTTAGCCATCTCAGCACCCTGGAACCCCGGGTGGCACAGGGCTGGATGGGGCGTTCAGATAGCACGGACGGTGCTGCCTCTCGCCGCTCGCTGTCTTCGCCGCCGCCTTCGCTCAGCCCCAAATGGCCAGTTTTGGCCCGTTTTTTAGGCCGTTTTTGGCCAGTTTTGGGCAGTTCTTGCGTCGCTTGGGCGAACGGCGTGAGCGGAGCAAAACGTCAGCCATCTCAGCACCCTGGAACCCCGGGTGGCACAGGGCTGGATGGGGCGTTCAGATAGCAGGGACGGTGCTGCCTCTCGCGCCGCTTCGCTGTCCGCCCGCTTCGCTTCGCTCGCTCAGCCAAAATGGCCAGTTTTGACCCGTTTCTAGGCCGTTTTGGCCAGTTTTGGGCAGTTCTTGCGTGCCTTGGCTAACGGCGTGGCGGGGCAAAACGTCAACCATCTCAGCACCCTGGAACCCCGGGTGGCACAGGGCTGGATGGGCGTTCAGATAGCAGGGACAGTGCTGCCTCTCGCTTTGCTTTCGCTGTCCACCGCTTCGCCGCCTTTCGCTTCGCTCAGCCCAAAATGGCCAGTTTTGGCCCGTTTCTGGGCCGTTTTGGCCAGTTTTTAGGGCAGTTCTTGCGTGCCGCTGGCGAACGGCGTGAGCGGAACAAAAACGGCAGCCATCTCAGCACCATGGAACCCCGGGTAGCACAGGGCTGGATGGGGCGTTTCAGATAGCAGGGACGGTACTGCCTCTCGCTTCGCTTCGCTGTCTGCTCTCCTTTCGCTCAGCCAAAAATGGCCAAAAATGGCCAGTTTTGGCCAGTTTTTGGGCAGTTCTTGCGTGCTGGCCGAACGGCGTGAGCGAGCAAAACGTCAGCCATCTCAGCACCCTGGAACCCCGGGTGGCACAGGGCTAGATGGGGCGTTCAGATAGCAGGGACGGTGCTGCCTCCTCGCCGCTTTCGCTGTCCGCGCTTCTTTTCGCTCAGCCAAAAATGGCCAGTTTTGGCCCGTTTTTGGGCCGTTTTGGCCAGTTTTTGGCAGTTTTTGGCAGTTCTTGCGTGCCGCGGCGAACGATGTGAGCGGAGCAAAACGACAGCCATCTCAGCACCCTGGAACCCCCCGGGTTGTCACGAACGGTCGTCGCGCACCCGCAACAACTCTGTTCAACGAACCGTTCGTCGCTCGCACCTGCATGTACAGCTGCTTGGCAGCATGTTTTCTCTTAGTTTTGGGTCATTTTGCTTGTAAATATGTAAGTTCGAACAAGCTGCAGCGTTGCAAAGCGACCGCTCACCGAACCGAGCAAAACAGCCCCAAAACAGCCCAAATCAGCCTCGTTTTCGCGTGCCGCGGGAGGTGAGCGGAGAACTGCCTCCGCTCACAAAACGTCAGCCATCTCAGACCCCAGGAACCCCCCGGGTGGCACATGGCTGGATGGGGCTTCGGTTATATACCGGGCGTTGAACACTCTTTCGCAAGTTCGCACGTGACCTTTACGGGAACTTGGTTTTGCGCCCGGGACCAGGTGAGCGGCTGTTTGTGGGCTTGCAGCTGTTCGTTCATCCTTGAAAGCCTTGTTTTTCTCCCTCTCCCTCTTTTCTCTTGTGCACACAAGGTGTTCGACGAATTGCTTGTAAAGCTTCCCTTTCCGCGAGACTTCGGGACTTGTCCGTTGCTCGTTCTTTCGAACTAACTTCTTTCTCTTTTACAGGTCCTTAGGGACCTGCGAGAGGTTACAAAGTGGGCTGATCCTTGCGGAGCAAGATCGCAAGGGCGAAGCGCGACTTAGGCAACGCAAGCTAAGTTCGCGTCCTTGCCCCAAGGGTGAAGCGCGACTTAGGCAACGCAAGCTAAGTTCGCGTCTTTGGCCGCAAGGGTGCCTCACGCCTTAGGCAATTCCAGCTAAGGTCGTGACATTGTGGTATCAGAGCGGGCAAGCTCTTCGATCGAACAGCGAACGAACTTCGCAACTTCGCCATGGCAAAGCATCGTGGCGAATCAAGCAAGACGGGGCAAGCCGGACCTTTGCCCCAAGCAGCCGCAGGTGGGCTGCATGTGCACACTCGCTCTCATGCTGTTGGAGCTGCTCACGAAGATCGTGGCAGCGAACTGGATGAGCGAGAAGTTGGTAACTCTCCGCGAGCGGAGGAAGCGCAATCTGGTGCGCTAACTGGGAAAAGGAGTCACAAGGAGAGACTCACGACGGCGGAAACTCGCCTGGATGTTCTGGAAGCGAGCATGGAGGAACTCTACCATGGCCAACAAAGACTTGTTGGGGTAGAGAGCTCGCAAGAGGAAGCGGAGTCCAGGATCGACAAGGTCGAGGCCCTAGTCGACCGACTGTCTGATGACACCAAGGACTCTGTGCAACACTTACAGGATGTTGTGGCGGAACTCACGGCAAAGGTGGCTATGCTCACAAGAACGCTAAATGCGGGAGGAGGCAACACCCGCGTTGCACCGCCACAAAACTTGAGGGCACCGGAGCCCCATGGATACGGAGGGGCTAGAGATGCCAAAGAGCTCGAGAACTTTCTGTTCGACATGGAGCAATACTTCCGAGCTACGAGGCCCGATTCTGAAGATACCAAAGTTTCTATAGCAACGATGTATCTGAACGGAGATGCGAAACTTTGGTGGCGAACTCGTTGGGAAGAGATCCAACAAGGTCGGTGTCGAGTCGACACATGGGAGGACTTGAAGCGGGAGTTGAGAACTCAGTTCCTTCCGGAGAACACAGAGTTCGTCGCAAGAAGGAAGTTGAGACAACTCCGCCAAAGCACCACCATCCGAGACTATGTAAAACAGTTTTCTGCACTAATGCTGGACATACAGGACATGTCCGAGAAGGACAAGTTGTTCAGCTTCCTCGATGGTTTGAAACCATGGGCTCAGCAGGAGCTAAATCGAAGGAATGTTACCGATGTAGTCGGGGCAATCGCTGCTGCAGAAAGGCTCACCGACTTTGTTTCCTCGGAAGACCCAGCGAGAAGGAAACAATCTTCAAGCAATCGCCCTCCAAAACATTCTCGAGGGAAGGAGCTCGGGGGCGAACAAAAGAAGAAGAGCTCCCATAAAGGGCCGAACCCAAAAGGCAAGGCCTCAAAACCTGGAGGATGCTTCTTGTGCGGAGGACCGCACATGGTAAGGGAGTGCCCACAGAAGCAGGCACTCAACGCTTTGACGGCTTCCATCCACCCTCCCCGATCGGACAAGGGCAAAGCTGTTGCTCTTAGTTCGAGCAGTTCAGAATCCGGCAGCGACGATGAGGAGTCGCAAGGACCCCGAATGGGAGCAATGCGATTGTTGAACGCTATGCGGGGTCAAGTGGGGGAGAATATGAAGACGAAGGCACAAAAAGCAGGAAGCAGCGAGCTGATGTATGTGGACATTAAGCTAAATGGCCAAACGACCCGTGCAATGGTGGATACGGGCGCTACCCACAACTTCATAGCCGATCGCGAAGCACAACGACTTGGGTTGACCTTGGAGAAGAGCCCAAGCCGAATGAAGGCGGTGAACTCGGAGGCCAAGCGAATCTCCGGGTTGGCGAAGGGTGTTCCTATCAAAATCGGGACTTGGAGCGGAAACACCAACATGATGGCCGTGCCACTGGACGACTTCCAAGTGATTCTTGGAATGGAGTTTATGCATGCGGCGAAGTTGGTGCCGATGCCGTTCTTGAACTCCCTATGTATGATGGGAGGCGATGACCCCTGCGTGGTTCCCGTCTCTCGGAGAGGAACCAAGGAGCCCCAACACATTTCGGCATTACAATTGAAGAAAGGGGTGCGAAAGGGCGAACTGACATTCGTGGCTGCTATGAAGCTAGAGCCACTCAATGAAGAGGCCACTCAAGAACCTGCTGTGGTGGCGAACGTCCTGAAGGAGTTCAAAGACGTTATGCCACCTGAGTTGCCGAAGACCCTTCCACCACGCAGAGGCGTGGATCACAGTATCGAGCTGGAGCCAGGAGTGAAGCCTCCAGCGAGACCACCCTATCGCATGCCCCCGCCAGAGTTGGCCGAACTCAGAAAGCAGTTAGGTGAACTGCTAAGCGGTGGTCTCATCCGCAGCTCAAAAGCACCTTTCGGAGCTCCAGTTCTCTTCCAAAAGAAACAAGATGGGAGCCTCCGATTATGCGTCGACTATCGAGCCCTCAACAAAGTAACGGTGAAGAACAAGTATCCCATCCCGCTCATTGCGGACTTGTTCGATCAATTGGGTAAGGCAAAGTATTTCTCAAAACTCGACCTTCGGTCGGGGTATTGGCAGGTGCGCATTGCTGAAGGCGACGAAGCAAAGACTACCTGTGTGACCAGGTATGGAGCGTTTGAGTTCTTGGTGATGCCTTTCGGCTTAACCAATGCTCCGGCCACATTCTGTACTCTCATGAACCAGCTATTCAAGGAGTATTTGGATAAGTTCGTGGTCGTCTATTTGGACGATATCGTCGTCTACAGCCAAACGCTCGAGGAGCACGTCAAGCACCTGCGAACGATTTTCAAAGTTCTCAGGGAGAACACTTTGTTCGTAAAAAGGGAGAAATGCTACTTTGCTCAAACTGAGATTCTATTCTTGGGGCATCGAATCGGTGATGGCTCCATTCGGATGGATAAGTCGAAGGTGCAAGCAGTTGCGGAATGGCGAACTCCAAAGAAGGTGCCAGAGTTGAGATCCTTCCTTGGTTTCGTCAATTACTATCGACGCTTCATTGCGGGATATTCGAAGCGGGCAACCCCACTGACGGAGTTGCTGAAGAAGGAGCAGCCTTGGAAGTGGTCAGACAAATGTGAGATGGCATTCCAGGATCTGAAGGCTGCTGTTCTAGAAGAACCAGTGCTCAAATTGCCAAACTATGGAGAGCCCTTTGAAGTCCATACAGATGCTTCGGACTTCGCTATTGGGGGAGTACTCATGCAGGAAGGTCATCCGGTGGCCTACGAGAGCCGCAAACTCAACGAGACCGAGAGGCGGTATCCAGTACATGAGAAAGAAATGACAGCAGTGATCCACTGTCTGCGAGTTTGGCGACACTACCTCCTCGGGTCGCGATTTGTGCTGAGGACAGACAACATCGCCCTGAGCTATTTCCAAACTCAGAAGAAGCTCTCCCCAAAGCAGGCACGGTGGCAGGACTTCCTGGCTGAATTTGATATGGCGATGGAGTACAAGCCTGGGAAGGCGAACGTCGTGGCCGATGCGCTGAGTCGGAAGGTGGAATGCGTGAATGCTGCACAACTAGAGGGCAGAGGCCAAGCAAGTCAGTTGCACTCCAACTTCCTTTCCCGAATCAAGGATGGACTGTATAGTGATCCCCAGGCAGTTATCCTGATGCAGCTCATCAAAGAAGGCAAGGCACGACGGTTTTGGGTCCAGGAGGGACTTGTTTACACGAAAGGGAATAGGGTCTATGTTCCCCGAGTGGACAATTTAAGGCGTGAACTCTTAAAAGAGTGTCACGATTCCCTTTGGGCTGGACACCCGGGCATTCACAGAACGTTGGCTCTCGTGGAGAGGGCCTTCTACTGGCCAAAGATGGGGATTGATGTGGAGGAGTATGTTCGAACATGCCTTACTTGCCAACAAGACAAGGTGGAGCAGCGGAAGCCGGTGGGACTCTTGGAGCCGTTGCCCGTACCAGAAAGGCCATGGGAGAGCATTTCCTTAGACTTCATATCAAGCTTGCCACCTGTAGGGGGACTTGGATCGATACTCGTGGTGGTCGATCGGTTTTCAAAGTATGCAACTTTCATTGCTGCTCCCCTACACTGTTCAGCTGAAGAGGCGGCCAGACTGATGATGAAGGGCGTAGTGAAGTATTGGGGAGTCCCACACAATATCATTAGTGATCGAGACGCTCGGTTCCTGGGACGATTCTGGACCGAGCTATTCAAATTGTTGGGGTCAAAGTTATACTTCTCTACAAGCCTCCACCCCCAGACGGATGGCCAGACTGAAAGAATAAATTCGCTCTTGGAGCAGTATCTCCGGCACTACGTGAGTGCCAATCAACGAGATTGGGTGAAGCTGTTGGACATCGCCCAATTCTCCTACAACTTGCAGCGGAGCTCTGCATCCAACAAGAGCCCCTTCGAAATTATCACAGGACAACAACCGTCGACTCCACACACTATGGCAATTGGGTATACTGGGAGTAGTCCATCAGCCTATCATTTCGCAAAGGAGTGGCATCGAAATGCCGATATTGCGCGAGCTTACTTGGAGAAGGCGGCAAAACGGATGAAGAAGTGGGCAGACTTGGGAAGGCGACCACAAGAGTTCAAAGTTGGCGATTTGGTGTTGGTAAAGCTCCAACCAGCATCACTCCAATTCTTCAGGAACAGAGTTCACAAAGGATTGGTGCGTAAGTATGAAGGGCCCTTCCCAATTATTAGCAGAGTAGGCAATGTTTCCTACAAGTTGCAGCTGCCGGCGTGGTTCAAAATTCACAACGTCCTTCACGCCAGCAACCTGAAGGCCTACCATTCGGATCCGCAAGATGCTTCTCGAAGTGTTCCAACTCGGCTACCTCCCATCACAGCCTCCTACGAGAAGCGAGTGGAATCCATTCTGGCGGATCGTAAGAAAAAGCTACCCAGCGGAGCGGAACAGACAGAGTACTTGGTGAAGTGGCGAAAGCTTCCCCAAACTGAAGCCAGTTGGGAGCCTGAAGACGCCCTGCGACATGAAGAAGAAGTCATCAACAACTACCAACAGGCGTCGACGAGGGCGTCGACAGTTTAAGTGGGGGAGAATGTCACGAACGGTCGTCGCGCACCCGCAACAACTCTGTTCAACGAACCGTTCGTCGCTCGCACCTGCATGTACAGCTGCTTGGCAGCATGTTTTCTCTTAGTTTTGGGTCATTTTGCTTGTAAATATGTAAGTTCGAACAAGCTGCAGCGTTGCAAAGCGACCGCTCACCGAACCGAGCAAAACAGCCCCAAAACAGCCCAAATCAGCCTCGTTTTCGCGTGCCGCGGGAGGTGAGCGGAGAACTGCCTCCGCTCACAAAACGTCAGCCATCTCAGACCCCAGGAACCCCCCGGGTGGCACATGGCTGGATGGGGCTTCGGTTATATACCGGGCGTTGAACACTCTTTCGCAAGTTCGCACGTGACCTTTACGGGAACTTGGTTTTGCGCCCGGGACCAGGTGAGCGGCTGTTTGTGGGCTTGCAGCTGTTCGTTCATCCTTGAAAGCCTTGTTTTTCTCCCTCTCCCTCTTTTCTCTTGTGCACACAAGGTGTTCGACGAATTGCTTGTAAAGCTTCCCTTTCCGCGAGACTTCGGGACTTGTCCGTTGCTCGTTCTTTCGAACTAACTTCTTTCTCTTTTACAGGTCCTTAGGGACCTGCGAGAGGTTACAAAGTGGGCTGATCCTTTGGAGCAAGATCGCAAGGGCTTAAGCGACTTAGGCAAACATAAGCTAAGTTCGGCGTCCTTGCCCCAAGGGTGAAGCGACTTAGGCAACGCGCAAGCTAAGTTCGCCTTTTTGGCGAAGGGTGCCCTCACGCCTTAGGCAATTCCAGCTAAGGTCGTGACAGGGTGGCACAGGGCTGGATGGGGCGTTCAGATAGCAGGGACGGTGCTGCCTTTCGCCATTCGCTGCCCGCCGCTCGCCTTCGCTTCGCTCAGCCAAAAAATGGCCAGTTATGGCCCGTTTTTTGAGCGTTTTGGCCAGTTTTGGGCAGTTCATGCGTCGCCGCTTAACGACGCGAGGCGGAGCAAAACGTCAGCCATCTCAGCACTCTGGAACCCCCGGTGGCACAGGGCTGGATGGGGCGTTCAGATAGCAGGGACGGTGCCGCCTTTCGCTGTTCGCTGTCCGCCGCTTGCGCTTCGCTCGTTCAGCAAAAAATGGCAAGTTTTGGCCCGTTTTTTGGGCCGTTTTGGCCAGTTTTTGGCGGTTCTTGCGTTCCGTTCGCGGCGAACGGCAGCGGGAGCAAAAGTCAGCCATCTCAGCACCCTGGAACCCCCGGGTGGCACAGGGCTGGATGGGGCGTTCAGATAGCAGGGACGGTGCTGCCTCTTTGTTTCGCTGTCCGTCCCTCGCCGGCCGCTTGCTCAGCCAAAAATGGCTAGTTTTGGCCCGTTTTTTGGGCCGTTTTGGCCAGTTTTTTGGGCAGTTCTTGCGTGCCAGCGGCTTAACGACGCGAGCGGAGCAAAACGTCAGCCATCTCAGCACCCTGGAACCCCCGGTGGCACAGGGCCGGCTGGGGCGTTCGATATAGGAGGGCGGTGCCACCTTTCGCGCCCGCTCGCTGTCCGCCTCGGGCTTCGCTTCGCTCAGCCAAAAATGACCAGTTTCGCCCGTTTTTGGGCCGTTTTGGCCAGTTTTTTGGGCAGTTCTTGCGTGCCGCGGTGAACGACATGAGCGGGAGCAAAAACGTCAGCCATCTCAGCACCCTGGAACCCCCGAGTGGCACAGGGCTGGATGGGGCGTTCGTATAGCAGGGACGGTGCTGCCTCTTGCCCTTTCGCTGTCGCCTTCCGCCGCTTTCGCTCGATCAGCCAAAAATGGCCAGTTTTGGCCCGTTTTTGGGCCGTTTTGTCCAGTTTTTGGGCAGTTCTTGCGTGCCACAGCGAGCTTAACGGCGTGGCGAGCAAAACGTCAGCCATCTCAGGGGCCCTAGAACCCCCGGTGGCACAGGGCTGGATGGGGCGTTAAGATAGCAGGGACGGTGCTGCCTCCGCCGCTCACTGTCCGTCGCCGCCGCCACTCGCTCGGCTCAGCCAAAATGGCCAGTTATGGCCCGTTTTGGGCCGTTTTGGCCAGTTTTTTGGGCAGTTCTTGCGTGTTGGCGAACGACGTGAGCGGAGCAAAACGTCAGCCATCTCAGCACTCTGGAAACCCCCGGGTGGCACAGGGCTGGATGGGGCGTTCGTATATCAGGGACGGTGCCGCCTTTCGCCGGCTTCGCTGTCCGCCGCTTGCCGCTCGCTTGTTCAGCCAAAATGGCCAGTTTTGGCCCGTTTTGGGCCGTTTTGGCCAGTTTTTGGCGGTTCTTGCGTTCCGCGGCCGAACGGCGTGGAGAACAAAAACGTCAGCCATCTCAGCACCCTGGAACCCCGGGTGGCACAGGGCTGGATGGGGCATTCAGATAGCAGGGACGGTGCTGCCTCTTGCTTCGGCTCGCTGTCCGCCGCTTCGCCGCTTCGCTTCGCTCAGCCAAAATGGCCAGTTTTGGCCGTTTTGGCCAGTTTTGGGCAGTTTTGCGTGCCACAACGAGCTTAACGACGTGGCGGAGCAAAACGTCAGCCATCTCAGCACCCTGGAACCCCCCGGGTGGCACAGGGCCGGATGGGGCGTTCAGATAGCAGGGGGACGGTGCCACCTTTCGCTTCGCTGCCGCCCGCCGGCCGCCTTCGCTTCGCTCAGCTCAAAATGACTAGTTTTGGCCCGTTTTTGTGCCGTTTTGGCCAGTTTTGAGCAGTTCTTGCGTGTGCGCTGGGAACGACATGAGCGGAGCAAAACGTCAGCCATCTCAGCACCCTGGAACCCGGGGGCACAGGGCTGGATGGGGCGTTCAGATAGCAGGGACGGTGCTGCCTCTTGCTCCGTTCGCTGTCCGCCGCTTCGCCCTTCGCTTCGCTCAGCCAAAAATGGCCAGTTTTGGCCCGTTTTTGGGCCGTTTTGGCCGTTTTTTTGGGCAGTTCTTGCGTGCCACAGTGAGCTTAACGGCGTGAGCGGAGCAAAACGTCAACCATCTCAGCGCCCTGGAACCCCCCGGGTGGCACAGGGCTGGATGGCACGTTCGTATAGCAGGGACGGATGGCAATAACAATTCCGACAGTGACCCCATTGGACGACTCTCGGCAACGGATATCTCGGCTCGATCGATGAAGAACGTGGAATAAATGCGATACCTGGTGTGAATTGCAGAATCCCGTGAACCATCGAAGTCTTTGAACGCAAGTTGCGCCGAGACCATCCGCTAAGGGCGCCTGCCTGGGCATCACGCCGACGCTTCGTCGTTG
>LS990916.1:10340053-10347553 GCA_900464855.2 Musa schizocarpa | reverse complement strand
ACGTGAGCGGAGCAAAACGTCAGCCATCTCAGCGCCCTGGAACCCCCCGGGTGGCACAGGGCTGGATGGGGCGTTCGTATAGCAGGGACGGGGCTGCCTCTCGCTTCGCTGTCCGTCCCACATTTCTTTGCTTCGCTAAGCCAAAAAATGGCCAGTTTTGGCCCGCTTTTTGGCCGTTTTTGGCGAAGTTTTTTGGGCAGTTCTTGCATGCCGCGGCTTAACGACGGAGCGGAGCCAAACGTTATCCATCTCAGCACCCTGGACCCCCGGTGGCACAGGGCTGGACGGGCGTTCAGATAGCGGGGGAAGGTGTTGCCTCTCGCCGCTTTCGCTGTCCGCCGCTGTCGCCGGTCAAGCAGCCCAAAATGGCCAGTTTTTGGGCAGTTCTTTGCGTCGCGGTGAACGACGTGAACGGAGCAAAACGTCAGCCATCTCAGCACCCTGGAACCCCCGGTGGCACAGGGCTGGATGGGGCGTTCAGATAGCAGGGACGGTGCTGCTGCCTCGCTGTCCGCTGTCACGCCACCGCCGCTTCGCTCAGCAAAAGATGGCCAGTTTTGGCCCGTTTCTGGCCGTTTTGGCAGTTTTTTGGGCAGTTCTTGCGTGCTGCTGCGACGAAGGACTTGAGCGAGCAAAACGTCAGCCATCTCAGCACCCGGGAACCCCGGGTGGTACAGGGCTGGATGGGGCGTTCAGATAGCAGGGAGTGCAGCTTTTCGCCCGCTTCGTTGTCGCCGCCGCCGCTTCGCTTCGCTCAGCCAAAAAATGGCCAGTATTGGCCCGCTTTTGGGCCGTTTTGGCCAGTTTTTGGGCAGTTCTTTGCGCGTCGCAGCTTAATCCATTACATGAGCATGGAGAAAAAACGTTAGCCATCTCAGCACCTGGAACCCCCGGTGGCACAGGGTTGGATGGGCTGTTCAGATAGCAGGGACGGTGCTGCCTGTCGCCGCTTCGCTATCCGCCGCTCGCCTTCGCTTCGCTCAGCCCAAAATGGCCAGTTTTGGCCCGCCTCTGGGCCGTTTTGGCCAGTTTTGGGCAGTTATTGCGTGCGCGGGCGAACGACGCGGAGTAAAGCAAAACGTCAGCCATCTCAGCACCCTGAACCCCCCGGTGGCACAGGGCTGGATGGGGCGTTCAGATAGCAGGGACGGTGCTGCCTCTCGATTCGCTGTTGTCCTTCGCCGCTTCCCGCTCGCTCAGCCAAAATGGCCAGTTTTGGCCCGTTTTTGGGCCGTTTTGGCCAGTTTTTGGGCAGTTCTTGCATGCCTTGGCGAACGACGTGAGCAGAGCAAAACGTTAGCCATCTCAACACCCTGGAACCCCCCGGGTGGCATAGGGCTGGATGGGGCATTCGTATAGCAGGGACGGTGATGCCTCTTGTTCGCTGTCCGCCGCTTCGCCGCTTTTTCGATCAGCCCAAAATGGCGGTTTTGGCCCCTTTTTGGGCCGTTTTTTTGGACAGTTTTTTGGGCAGTTCTTGTGTGCCGCTGTGCGTGGGCGAACGACGCGTGGCGGAGCAAAACGTCAGCCATCTCAGCACCCAGGGAACCCCGGGTGGTACAGGGCTGGATGGGGCGTTCGATATAGGGCGGTGCTGCCTCTCGCCTTTCGCTGTCCGCGCCTTCGCCTTCGCTTCGCTCAGCCAAAAATGGACAGTTTTGGCCCGTTTCTGGGCCGTTTTGGCCAGTTTTTGGGCAGTTCTTGTGTGCCGCGGCTTAACGACGGCGTGAGCAGAGCAAAACGTCAACCATCTCAGCACCCTGGAACCCCCGGTGGTACAGGGCTAGATGGGGCGTTCGATAGCAGGGACGGTGCTGCCTCTCGCCATCGCTGTCCGCTATTTCGCCCTTCGTCGCTCAGCCAAAAATGGCCAGTTTTTCGCCCGTTTTTGGGCCGTTTTTGGCCAGTTTTTGGCAGTTCTTGCGTGTTGCGGCGAACGACGTGAGCGGAGCAAAACGACAACCATCTCAGCACCCTGGAACCCCGGTGGCACAGGGCTGGTTGGGGCGTTCAGATAGCAGGGACGGTGCTGCCTTTCGCCGCTGTCCGTCCGCCCGCCTTCGCTTCGCTCAGCCAAAAATGGCCAGTTATGGCCTGTTTTTGGGCCGTTTTGGCCAGTTCTTGCGTGTGCTGGGCGAACAACGCGGATGGAGCCAAACGTCAGCCATCTCAGCACTCTGAACCCCGGGCGGCACAGGGCTGGATGGGGCTTTCAGATAGCAGGGACGGTGCCGCTTTCGGCTTTCGCTGTCAGCCGCTTGTCGATCGTTCGTTCAGCCAAAAATGGCCAGTTTTTGGCACGTTTTTTGGGCCGTTTTGGCCAGTTTTGGCGGTTCTTATGTTCCGCTGGGCGAACGACGTGAGCGGAGCAAAAGTCAGCCATCTCAGCACCCTGGAACCCCGGGTGGCACAGGGCTGGATGGGGCGTTCAGATAGCAGGGACGGTGCTGCCTCTTGCTCATTGGTTGTCGCCTGGCCGCCGCCGCCCGCCAGCCAAAATGTCCAGTTTTGGCCCGTTTTTCGGCGTTTTGGCCAGTTTTTGGGCAGTTCTTTTTTTGGTAAGTAAAAGTAAATTGATTATGTGTAAAGTTTCTACAAATAGCTTTATCTATACAAGTCATAGACAAAGCCATGTAACTCATAGAGTGCGAATGCGATAGTTATGACTACACATGTTGTAGACTATAACTCCTAATTATAATCAAAATAGAAAATGTTTATCCAGATATATCAAAATTTGGCATCATTCCCAAGATCTTTAGCTAATAGCAAAATTAAAATTGATAAAAAATATTTTTTTCTTTGGGTAAAGTGTCTGTTTTTTGAGATCTTGCTCCATACAGGATCTTGAGTCTCTAATAATCTCTTTCAATAGCTGAGCATTGTTTGTGTGTTGACATTTAAAGATTCTGTTACATCTCCTTCCACATCCACCAAATAGCGATCTGAAAGTAACCTTTGCCGGTTGTGTGAGAGGACCTTTTCTTGAGAAACATTGCATGAGTTCAGCCTAGTTCTTGGTGCAAGTTTGGTTATGCAGTCTATTGAGTTCAAATCGCTGGAGAATCTCCTTCCATATCCATTTTGTATAATCACAAGCAAAATAAAGGTAGTCAACAGTTTCTTCTTGTTGCATACAAAGGGAGCATCGGTTAACATGATAGATACCTCTTCTTTTTCATATTGTCTATTGTAGGTAGTTTATTGAGAAGGGCCTGCCATGTACATAAGGAATGTCTTTGTGATCCCGGTCGATCCCATGTCCAACTGCATGGGACCCACTTGTTATTTCTTTGCCTAATTTGATTCCATGCAGATGTGGCACTAAATTTGCCATTGTCATGAGGCCAAATAAGTTTATCTGAAGAGTTGTTCGTGATTGGAATAGCTATAATAGTCGGCCAAAGTGATAACATTTCTGGGAAATAGGATTAGGGAGACACCAGTGTACCGATTAGCAATGAACTCAGAAACCTTCCAATCTTTGGGAGCCCCAGATCTTTTTCAGATTCTGTCACCATATAATTGAAATATACTCTTCCCATTCACCCAAGGATCGTACCACATATTAGTACTAATTCAGAAGAGATTGCATAGGAAATGTGTTTGATTAGCCAATTCCTTGCCTTTAAAATTCCCTTTCCAAGCTGCAGAGTGGTATGTTCTTGTTGAAATTTCCCAGATTGATTCTTTTTGAAAGATACCTAGCAGAAACCCAAAGTGACCATAAGGAACATTTGTTTTGCAAAAGATCCCACAATTGCTGCACAGCAGACATGCTTGATTCCAATCTCTAGTATTTCTCAAGTTTAGCCCCCTTCATCTTTTAGGTTTACAAATGCTATCCCAATTTACCATATGCATTGCCTTATCATTTGTGCCATTCCGGAAGAAGTTCATTAATAACCGTTCAATATCTTGGAGAAGTCCAGCAGGTAGAAGAAATGCATTACACCAATATATAGAGTAGGAGTGCAATACCGAACGGATGAGTTCGAGTCGTCCTGCTTTTTGATAGAAACCTATTTTTCCAAGAAGAAATTCTATTCTTTATTTTTTTGCAAGATAGGCTGACAGTGGGTTTTGTGAATGCCTGTGGATATGAGCGGGGAGACCCAAATAAGGAACTGGCAAGCTTCCCTCACTAACCCCCCAAAGTTTGTGCAATAAAGACATTATCCTCAACGTAAGGGCTCATATATACTTTACTTTTCGTGATGATTTAACTGAAGTCAGAAACCATACCAAAGTCATTCATAATAGTAGCCAGGTTCTTTTACTGAAGTTGGTTCATTTTGGAGAAAGATAAGTAAGTCATCTGCAAATGTTATATGTGATATATGAACAGAACCAGCAATGGGTACCTTAATGCTGCCATTTAAGACTCGCGTGTTCCAACATACAGCTAAGTCCTTCCATCGCAATAGTAAAAAAGATACGGAGAGAGTGGATCACCTTGTCGGATGCCATTCGTGCTCCCAAAAAAAACCAATTGGTGAGCCATTAAAGAGTATCGAATACTTTGGAGTTTCAGGCAAGATTGAATCCAATTAACCCATTGCTGTGGGAAGTTCATATCGAGGAGCATCTTATAGATAAACTTCCTATTAACTGAATCAAGGCTTTCCGTAAATCAGCTTTAAAACATATTTTTGTCCCTCTTGCTTTTGAATGCAAATCTTTGACCAAGTCATTAGCAAGCAAAATGTTATGATGTATACTTCTCCCTTTGATGAAAGCAGCTTGGTTTGGGCTAATGATCTTGTGTATTACCTTTTGCATTCTATTTGCCAATACTTTGGAGATGATCTTGTAAATAAAGTTGCATAATGATATGGGTCGATAGTTCTTTAGTGAATCAGCCCCTGCATTCTTCGGAATTAGGGAAATAAAAGTGCAATTCATCTCTCTAAGAATATGACCTGAAGAGAAAAAATGTTGGCAAGCCTTGATCACATCATGCGTGCCACAGCGAGCGAACGACGTGAGCGGAGCAAAACGTCAGCCATCTCAGCACCCTGGAACCCCCCGGATGGCACAGGGCCGGCTGGGGCGTTCGTATAGCAGGGACGGTGCCACCTTTCGCTTCGCTCGCTGTCCGCCGCTTCGCCCTTCGCTCAGCCAAAAAATGACCGTTTTGGCCCGCTTTTTTGGGCGTTTTGGCCAGTTTTTTGGGCAGTTCTTGCGTGCCGCGGTGAAGCGACATGAGCGGAGCAAAACGTCAGCCATCTCAGCACCCTGGAACCCCCTGGGTGGCACAGGGCTGGATGGGGCGTTAAAGATAGCAGGGGGACGGTGCTGCCTCTTGCCCATTTCGCTGTCGTCCGCCTTCGCCGCTCTTTCGCTCGATCAGCCAAAAAAATGGCCAGTTTTGGCCCGTTTTTGGGCCGTTTTGGCCAGTTTTTTGGGCAGTTCTTGCGTGCTAGCGGCGAAACGGCGGCGAGCGGAAAAACGTCAACCATCTCAGCGCCTGGAACCCCGGGTGGCACACAGGGCTGGATGGTGCGTTCAGATAGCAGGGGGCGGTGCTGCCTCTCTCGCTTTCGCTGTCCGCGGCTCGCATTTCGCTTCGCTCAGCTAAAAAAATGGCCAGTTATGGCCCGCTTTTTGGGCCGTTTTGGCCAGTTTTGGGCAGTTCTTGCGTGCCGTGGCGAACGGCGTGGCGGAGCAAAAGCGTCAGCCATCTCAGCACTCTGGAACCCCGGGTGGCACAGGGCTGGATGGGGCGTTCAGATAGCAGGGACGGTGCCGCCTTTAACCCGGCTCGCTGTCCGCCGCTTGCCGCTTCGCTCGTTCAGCCAAAAATGGCCAGTTTTGGCCCGTTTTGGGCCGTTTTGGCCAGTTTTTTGGCGGTTCTTCGCGTTCAGCGGCCCGAGCGGCGTGAGCGAGACAAAACGTCAACCATCTCAGCACCCTGGAACCCCAGGGTGGCACAGGGCTGGATGGGGCGTTAAGTATAGCAGGGACGGTGCTGCCTCTTGCTTCTTCTGCTGTCCGCCCGCTCGCCCATTTTCGCTCGCTCAGCCAAAAATGGCCAGTCAGTTTTTTGGCCTGTTTTTGGCCGTTTTGGCCAGTTTTGGGCAGTTTTGCGTGCCAGGCGGCGAAACGATGTGAGCGGAGCAAAACGTCAGCCATCTCAGCACCCTGGAACCCCCGGGTGGCACAGGGCGGATGGGGCGTTAAGATAGCAGGGACGGTGCCACTTTTCGCCAAACGGCTGTCCTGTCGCCAGTTTCTCCCATTTTCGCTTCATAAAGCCAAAAATGACCAGTTTTGGCCTGTTTTTGGCCGTTTAGTTCCGTGAACGATATGTCCGGAGTGAAATGCCAGCCTTCGATGAGCCCAAAATGGCTCGGGTTTTGGCCCGCATTGTTTTGGGAGCCAAAATGCATACAAGCGGCCGCTTTTTTTGGGCAGTTCTGGCAGTTCAAGCGGCGGTGAGCTTAACGACGGAGCGGGATAAAAACGTCAGCCATCTCAGCACCCTGAACCCCTGCGGCAGGGCTGGATGGGGCGTCAGATAGTAGTGGACGGTGTTGCTTCGCTTTCGCTGTCCGCCGCCGCCGCTGATCAGGCCAAAATGGCCAGTTTTGGCCCGTTTTGGGCCGCTTTGGCCAGTTTTTGGGCAGTTCTTTGCGGCAGCGAGCGCTTAACGTGGAGTGGAGTAAAACGTCAGCCATCTCAGCACCCCGGAACTTCCGGTGGGCAGCCAGGGCTGGATGGGGCGTTCGATAGAAGGGACGGTGGGCTTCCGCCGCTTTCGGCCATTGTCCGCCGGCCGCCGGGCCATTGCTTCAGCCAAAAATGGTACAGCTTTGGCTCTTTTGGGCAGTTCTGGCCGCTACAGCGAGCGAACGCTGTTTTGGGCAGTTCTTGCGCGAACCCCGCTTAACCGGACGTGGGAGGAGTGTGAAACGCCAGCCATCCAGGGCTGCTGTCCCCCGGCCAGCTTCAGGGCTGACCAGTTTTGGGGGCGTTCAGTTTTAGAAGTTCTTGACGCTGCGGTACATCATCACCGAGCTGTCCGCCAGCCATGAGCACCTGAACTCCCGGTGGGTACAGGGCTGATAGCGTTCAGATAGCAGGACGGTGGCCAGTTTTGCCCGTTTTGGCCGCTTTTGGCCAGTTTTTGGGCGCTTTCTTATAGCAATAAGCGGCTACAGCTGTATTCCTTAACTTAACGACACGGAGCAAAGGTCACATCTCAGCACTCTGGAACTCCGGGTAGCACAGGGCGGATGGGGCGTCAGAGGCAGGGGACAGGTGCCATCTTCGGCTTTTCGGGCTGTCTGTCCGGCCAAGCCAATAAGCCAGCCAAAAATCGACTTTCAGTTTTGGCCCTGTTTTGGGCCGCTTTTAACAATTTTGGGCAGTTCTGCGGCCGCTGTGAACGACATGAGCGAGCAAAAACGTCAGCCATCTCAGCACCCTGGAACTTCCCCGGTGGCATTGGGCTTTTGATGGGGCGGTTCGTGATAGCAGGTTGTGTTGCCTTCCGCT
>LS990916.1:10296900-10302342 GCA_900464855.2 Musa schizocarpa | reverse complement strand
TTAGCCATCTCATCACCCTGGAACCCCGGGTGGCATAGGGCTGGATGGGGTGTTCGATATAGCAGGGGCGGTGATGCCTCTCGCCGCTTCGCTGTCCGCCCACTCGCCCTTCTTCGATCAGCCCAAAATGGCCAGTTTTGGCCCGTTTTTTGAGCCGTTTTGGCAAGTTTTTTGGGCAGTTCTGGCGTGCCAGCGCGGCTTAACAACGTGGCGAGCAAAACGTCAGCCATCTCAGCACCCTGGAACCCCGGTTTGCACAGGGCTGGATGGGGCGTTCGATATAGCAGGGGCGGTGCTGCCTCTCGCCGCTTCGTTGTCCGCCCGCCCGCCGCTTCGTTCGCTCACCCAAAATGGCCAGTTTTGGCCCGTTTTTGGGCCGTTTTTTGGCCAGTTTTTGGGCAGTTCTTGCGTGCCACAGCGAGCTTAACGGCGTGAAGCGGAGCAAAACGTCATCCATCTCAGCACCCTGGAACCCCGGGTGGCACAGGGGCGGATGGGGCGTTACGTATAGCAGGGGCGGTGCCACCTTTTCGCCCGCTTGCTGTCCGCCGCTTCGCCTTCGCTTCGCTCAGCCAAAATGACCAGTTTTGGCCCGTTTCTGGGCCGTTTTGGCCAGTTTTTTGGGCAGTTCTTGCGTGCCCTGGCGAACGGCGTGGCGGAGCAAAACGTCAGCCATCTCAGCACCCTGGAACCCCGGGTGGTACAGGGCTGGATGGGGCGTTAAGTATAGCAGGGGCGGTGCTGCCTCTCGCTTCACTCGCCGTCCGCCTTTCGCTTCATTTCGCTCAGCCAAAAATGGCCAGTTTTGGCCCTTTTTCTGGACCGTTTTGGCCAGTTTTTTGGGCAGTTCTTGCGTGCGCGGCGGAACGCGGCGTGAGTGAGCAAAACGTCAGCCATCTCATCACCCTGGAACCCCCCGGTGGTACAGGGCTGGATGGGGCGTTCGTATAGCAGGGACAGTGCTGCCTCTCGCTTATTTCGCTGGCGCCGCTCACCGCTTCGCTTCGCTCAGCACAAAATGGCCAGTTTTGGCCCGTTTCTGGGCCGTTTTGGCCAGTTTTGGGCAGTTCTTGCGTGCCCGCTGGAACGACGGCGTGTCGGAACAAAACTGCAGCCATCTCAGCACCCTGGAACCCCGGTGGCACAGGGCTGGATGGGGCGTTCGTATAGCAGGGGGCGGTGCTGCCTCTCGCCGCTTCGTTATCCGCCGCTTCGCCGCTCTCTCGCTCAGCCAAAAATGGCCAGTTTTGGCCAGTTTTTGGCAGTTCTTGCGTGTTTTTGGGGAACGATGTGAGCGGAGCAAAAGCGTCAACCATCTCAGCACCCTGGAAACCCCGGGTGGCACAGGGCTGGATGGGGCGTTCAGATAGCAGGGCGGTGCTGCTTCTCCGCCGCTTTTCGCTGTCCGTCGCGCCGCCCTTCATTTCGCTCAGCCAAAATGGCCAGTTTTGTCCCGTTTCTGGGCTGTTTTGGCCAGTTTTGGGCAGTTCTTGCGTCACCGGGCGAACGGCGTGGCGAACAAAACGTCAGCCATCTCAGCCCCCTGGAACCCCGGTTGGCACAGGGCTGGATGGGGCGTTCGTATAGCATGGACAGTGCTACCCTCTAGCCATTTCGCTGTCGCCGCTTCGCCCGCCGCTTCGCTCAGCCAAAAATGGCCAGTTTTGGCCTGTTTTGGGTCGTTTTGGCCAGTTTTTTGGGCAGTTCTTGCGTGCCCCAGCGCGGCGAACGGCGTGGCGGAGGAAAACGTCAGCCATCTCAGCACCCTGGAACCCCAGGCGGCACAGGGCCGGTTGGGGCGTTCAGATAGCAGGGACGGTGCCACCTTTTCGCCGCTTGCTGTCCGCGCTTCGCCTTTCGCTCGCTCAGCCAAAATGACCAGTTTTGGCCCGTTTTTCAGGCCGTTTTGGCCAGTTTCTGGGGCAGTTCTTACGTGCGCTGGTGAACCACATGAGCGGAGCAAAAGCGTCAGCCATCTCAGCACCCTGGAACCCCGGGTGTACAGGGCTGGATGGGGCGTTCGTATAGCAGGGACGGTGCTGCCTCTTGCTTCGCTCGCCGTCCGCCGCTCGCCGCTCGCTCGCACAGCCAAAAATGGGCAGTTTTGGCCCGTTTTTGGGCCGTTTTGGCCAGTTTTTGGGCAGTTCTTGCGTGCCACAGCGAGCGAATGACGTGAGCGGAGCAAAACGTCAGCCATCTCAGCGCCCTGGAACCCCCCGGGTGGCACAGGGCTAGATGGGGCGTTCGTATAGCAGGGACGGTGCTGCCTCTCGCTTCGCTCGCTGTCCGCCACTCGTCGCTCGCTCGCTCAGCCAAAAATGGCCAGTTTTGGCCCGTTTTTGGGCCGTTTTTGCTAGTTTTTGGGCAGTTCTTGCGTGCAGCGAACGACGGCGTGGCGGAACAAAACTTTAGCCATCTCATCACCCTGGAACCCCGGTGGCATAGGGCTGGATGGGGCGTTCAGTATAGCAGGGGACGGTGATGCCTCTCGCTTTATTTCGCTGTCCGCCTTTCGCCGCTTCGCTCGATCAGCCCAAAATGGCCAGTTTTGGCCCTTTTCTAGGCCGTTTTGGCCAGTTTTTTGAGCAGTTCTTGCGTGCCACGGTTGACGACATGAGCAAAACAAAGCGTCAGCCATCTCAGCACCCTGGAACCCCGGGTGGCACAGGGCTGGATGGGGCGTTCAGATAGCAGGGACGGTGCTGCCTCTTGCTTCATTTCGCCGTCCGCCGCTTCGCCGCTTCGCTCGCACAGCCAAAATGGGCAGTTTTGGCCCGTTTTGGGCGTTTTGGCCAGTTTTGGGCAGTTCTTGCGTGCCACAGCGGCGAATGGCGGAGCGGAGCAAAACGTCAGCCATCTCAGCGCCCTGGAACCCCCCGGGTGGCACAGGGCTAGATGGGGCGTTCGTATAGCAGGGACGGTGCTGCCTCTCGCTTCGCTCGCTGTCCGCCACTCGTCGCTCGCTCGCTCAGCCAAAAATGGCCAGTTTTGGCCCGTTTTTGGGCCGTTTTTGCTAGTTTTTGGGCAGTTCTTGCGTGCCGCGGCGAACGACGTGAGCGGAGCAAAACTTTAGCCATCTCATCACCCTGGAACCCCCCGGGTGGCATAGGGCTGGATGGGGCGTTCGTATAGCAGGGATGGTGATGCCTCTCGCTTCGCTCGCTGTCCGCCGCTCGCCGCTCGCTCGATCAGCCCAAAATGGCCAGTTTTGGCCCTTTTCTAGGCCGTTTTGGCCAGTTTTTGGGCAGTTCTTGCGTGCCACGGTGAACGACATGAGCGGAGCAAAACGTCAGCCATCTCAGCACCCTGGAACCCCCCGGGTGGCACAGGGCTGGATGGGGCGTTCGTATAGCAGGGACGGTGCTGCCTCTTGCTTCGCTCGCCGTCCGCCGCTCGCCGCTCGCTCGCACAGCCAAAAATGGGCAGTTTTGGCCCGTTTTTGGGCCGTTTTGGCCAGTTTTTGGGCAGTTCTTGCGTGCCACAGCGAGCGAATGACGTGAGCGGAGCAAAACGTCATCCATCTCAGCACCCTGGAACCCCCCGGGTGGCACAGGGCTGGATGGGTCGTTCGTATAGCAGGGACGGTGCTGCCTCTCGCTTCACTCGCTGTCCGCCGCTCGCCGCTCGCTCGCTCAGCCAAAAATGGCCAGTTTTGGCCCTTTTCTGGGCCGTTTTGGCCAGTTTTTGGGCAGTTCTTGCGTGCTGCGGCGAACGACGTGAGCGAGCAAAACGTTAGCCATCTCAGCACCCTGGAACCCCCCAGGTGGCACAGGGCTGGATGGGGCGTTCGTATAGCAGGGACAGTGCTGCCTCTCGCTTCGCTCGCTGTCCGCCGCTCACCGCTCGCTCGCTCAGCACAAAATGGCCAGTTTTGGCCCGTTTCTGGGCCGTTTTGGCCAGTTTTTGGGCAGTTCTTGCGTGCCGCGGTGAATGACGTGAGCGGAGCAAAACGTCAGCCATCTCAGCACCCTGGAACCCCCCGGGTGGCACAGGGCTGGATGGGGCGTTCATATAGCAGGGATGGTGCTGCCTCCCGCTTCGCTCGCTGTCCGCCGCTCGCCGCTCGCTCGCTCAGCCAAAAATGGCCAGTTTTGGCCAGTTTTTGGGCAGTTCTTGCGTGCCGTGGCGAATGACGTGAGCGGAGCAAAACGTAAGCCATCTCAGCACCCTGGAACCCCCCGGGTGGCACAGGGCTGGATGGGGCGTTCGTATAGCAGGGACGGTGCTGCCACTCGCTTCGCTCGCTGTTCGCCGCTCGCCGCTCACTCGCTCAGCCAAAAATGGCCAGTTTTGGCCAGTTTTTGGCCAGTTCTTGCGTGCCGCGGTGAACGACGTGAGCGGAGCAAAACGTCAGCCATCTCAGCACCCTGGAACCCCCCGGGTGGCACAGGGCTGGATGGGGCGTTCGTATAGCAGGGACGGTGCTGCCTTTCGCTTCGCTCGCTGTCCGCCACTCGCCGCTTACTCGCTCAGCCAAAAATGGCCAGTTATGGCCCGTTTTTGGGCCGTTTTGGCCAGTTTTTGGGCATTTCTTGCGTGCCGCGGCGATCGACGTGTGCGGAGCAAAAGGTCAGCCATCTCAGCACCCTGGAACCCCCCGGGTGGCACAGGGCTGGATGGGGCGTTCGTATAGCAGGGACAGTGCGGCCTCTCGCTTTGCTTTCGCTGTCCGCCTTCGCCGCGCTTCATTTCGCTCAGCCAAAATGGCCAGTTTTGGCCCGTTTCTGGGCGTTTTGGCCAGTTTTTGGGCAGTTCTTGCGTGCCGCTGGCTTAACGGCGTGAGCGGAGCAAAACGTCAGCCATCTCAGCACCCTGGAACCCCGGGTGGCACAGGGCTGGATGGGGCGTTCAGATAGCAGGGACGGTGCTGCCTTGCCCCATTTCGTTGTCGCCGCTCGCCGCTTCGCTTCGCTCAGCCAAAAATGGCCAGTTATGGCCAGTTTTTTTGGGCAGTTCTTCTGCGTGCCCTTGGCGAACAACGTGATGGAGCAAAACGTCAGCCATCTCGGTACCCTGGAACCCCGGGTGGGCACAGGGCTGGATGGGGCATTCAGATAGCAGGGGCGGTGCTGCGTCTCGCGCCGCTATCGCTGTCCGCCGCTTCGCCGCTTCGCTTCGCTCATCCAAAAATGGCCAGTTTTGGCCCGTTTTTGGGCCGTTTTGGCCAGTTTTTGGGCATTTCTTGCGTGCCGCGGCGAACGACGTGAGCGGAGCAAAACGTCAGCCATCTCAGCACCCTGGAACCCCCCGAGCGGCACAAGGCTGGATGGGGCGTTCGTATAGCAGGGACGGTGCCGCCTTTCGCTTCGCTCGCTGTCCGCCGCTTGCCGCTCGCTTGCTCAGCCAAAAATGGACAGTTTTGGCTCGTTTTGGCCTGTTTTTGGTCAGTTCTTGCGTTCCTCAGCGAACGACGTGAGCGGAGCGAAACGTTAGCCATCTCAG
>LS990916.1:10264400-10291900 GCA_900464855.2 Musa schizocarpa | reverse complement strand
TCGGAGATGTTTGCTTGTGGATCCCGAGTGAGGCCTTTTCTCTGTCCTGTTCTCTCTTTTGTGGGACCTAAGGGACCATGGGAGGCTTCGGGGAGGCTGACCCTTGCGGACGGACACGCAAGGGTGCCGCACGACTTAGGCAAAACCAGCTAAGTCCGTGACAGGGTGGCCATCGGGAAGTGAAATTCCGCGCGGACGACGGGCCGAATCCTTTGCAGACGACTTAAATACACGATGGGGCATTGTAAGTGGTAGAGTGGCCTTGCTGCCACGATCCACTGAGATCCAGCCCTGCGTCGCACGGATTCGTCCCCCCATCCCCTCCCCCCCCCAAATTCATTGCCCTCCACGCCGGGAGGTTGAAAGCGACAGTCGAGCGGTCGAAATATCCGACGGGACGCATTGAACTTAGGGGCTGCGCTGAGGTATCCAAGTGCGGCAGCAGCGCTCAGCAATGCAGGAGCCACCGCACGTGGCGACCGAGTGCCTTTGATTCGATGAGGCGCTAGCAATGACGGAGTGGTCACTGCAGGATTCAACAAGGCACAAGTGATGCAGGTCGATGGATGCACATGTCGTTGCCGCTGTGGAAGCACAAGCACCAACCAATGAGCCAATGGCCGCCAATGTACCAATGTGTGCCAATGGCCCGTCCGCAGAATCGCACTCGATGACAAACACGGCAACATCCCCCCACCGTCACATCATTTCCTTGCCTTGCCTCAATGCCCTCGCTTGCTTCACCCGCCTCGCAGCGCAGCTCAGATCTCAGCACCCTGTTGGCTTTGGGTTCAGACAATGCAATGAACCCAGCCAGGGACGCCGCTGCCTCTCGCAGCAAAAAATGGGCAGTTTTGGCCCTGGCCCTTTCTTGCACCAGTTTTTGGGCAGTTCTTACGTGCCGCGGCGAACGACGTGAGCGGAGCAAAACATCATTGAACGTAGCACCCTGGAACCCCCCGGGTGGCACAAGGGGCCCGGATGGGGCATTCGTATAGCAGGGACGGTGCTGCCTCTCGAACTTCTCGCTGTCCGCCGCTCGCCGCTCGCTCGCTCAGCCAAAAATGGCCAGTTTTGGCCAGTTTTTGGGCAGTTCTTGCGTGCCGCGGCGAACGACGTGAGCGGAGCAAAACGTCTGCCATCTCAGCACCATGGAACCCCCCGGGTGGCACAGGGCTGGATGGGGCGTTCGTATAGCAGGGGCGGTGCTGCCTCTCGCTTCGCTCGCTGTCCGCCGCTCGCCGCTCGCTCGCTCAGCCAAAAATGGCCAGTTTTGGCCCGTTTCTGGGCCGTTTTGGCCAGTTTTTGGGCAGTTCTTGCGTGCCGGGGCGAACGACGTGAGCGGAGCAAAACGTCAGTCATCTCAGCACCCTGGAACCCCCCAGGTGGCACAGGGCTGGACGGGGCGTTCGTATAGCAGGGACAGTGCTGCCTCTCGCTTCGCTCGATGTCCGCCGCTCGCTCACTCAACCCAAAATGGCCAGTTTTGGCCCGTTTCTGGGCCGTTTTGGCAAGTTTTTGGGCAGTTCTTGCGTGCCGCGGCGAACGACGTGAGCGGAGCAAAACGTCAGCCATCTCAGCACCCTGGAACCCCCCGGTTGGCACAGGGCTGGATGGGCTGTTCGTATAGCAGGGACGGTGGTGCCTCTCGCTTCGCTCGCTGTCCACCGCTCGCCGCTTGCTTGCTCAGCCAAAAATGGCCAGTTTTGGCCCGTTTTTGGGCCGTTTTGGCCAGTTTTTTGGGCAGTTCTTCTTGTGCCACGGCGAACGGCGTGGCGTAGCAAAACGATAAGCCATCTCAGCACCCTGGAACCCCGGGTGGCACAGGGCTGGATGGGGTGTTCAGATAGCAGGGGCGGTGCTGCCTCTCGCTTTCGCTCGCTGTCCGCCCGCTTCGCCCGCTTGCTTCGCTCAGCCCAAAATGGCCAGTTTTGGCCCGTTTTTTGGGCGTTTTGGCCAGTTTTTTGGGCAGTTCTTGCATGCCCGCGGCGAAACGGCGTGAGCCGAACAAAAGCGTCAGCCATCTCAGCACCCTGGAACCCCCGAGTGGCACAGGGCTGGATGGGGCATTCAGATAGCAGGGACGGTGCTGCCTCTCGAACTTCGCTGTCCGCGCCGCTCGCCGCTCACTTTCGCTCAGCCAAAAATGGCCATTTTGGCCAGTTTTTGGGCAGTTCTTGCGTGCGCGCGGCGAACGCGCGTGGGAGCAAAACGTCTGCCATCTCAGCACCATAGAACCCCGGGTGGCACAGGGCTGGATGGGGCGTTCATAGCAGGGCGGTGCTGCCTCTCGCCGCTCGCTGTCCGCCCTTCGCCCTTCGCCCTTCGCTTCGCTCAGCCAAAAAATGGCCAGTTTTTGGCCCGTTTCTGGGCTGTTTTGGCCAGTTTTGGGCAGTTCTTGCGTGCTGGCGAACGGCGTGGCGGAGCAAAACGTCGATCATCTCAGCACCCTGGAACCCCGGGTGGCACACAGGGCTGGGCCGGGCGTTCGTATAGCAGGGACAGTGCTGCCTCTCGCTTATTTCGATGTCGCCGCTCGCTCACTCAACCAAAAATGGCCAGTTTTGGCCCGTTTCTGGGCGTTTTGGCAAGATTTTTGGGCAGTTCTTGGGTGCAGCGGGCGAACGGCGTGGCGGAGCAAAACGTCAGCCATCTCAGCACCCTGGAACCCCACGGGTGCCACAGGGCTGGATGGGCTGTTCGTATAGCAGGGGACGGTGCTGCCTCTCGCCGCTTCGCTGTCCACCTTTCGCCGCTTCATTTCGCTCAGCCAAAAATGGCCAGTTTTGGCCCGTTTTGGAGCGTTTTGGCCAGTTTTGGGCAGTTCTTGTGTGCCGCGGGGCGAACGACATGGCGTAGCAAAAGCGTTAGCCATCTCAGCACCCTGGAACCCCGGGTGGCACAGGGCTGGATGGGGCGTTAGATAGCAGGGGACGGTGCTGCCTCTCGCCGCTCGCTGTCTGTCCGCTTCGCCATTTCGCTTCGCTCAGCCCAAAATGGCCAGTTTTGGCCCGTTTTTTGGTCGTTTTTGGCCAGTTTTGGGCAGTTCTTGCGTGCCCGGCGGCGACGGCGTGGCGGAGCAAAACGTCAACCATCTCAGCACCCTGGAACCCCGAAAGTGGCACAGGGCTGGATGGGGCGTTAAGATAGCAGGGACGGTGCTGTCTCGCTTCGCCGCTGTCCGCCGCTTCGCCGCTTCGCCGCTTCGCTTCGCTCAGACAAAATGGCCAGTTTTGGCCCTTCTCTGGGCCGTTTTTGGCCAGTTTTTGGGCAGTTCTTGCGTGCGCGGCGAACGGCGTGGCGTAGCAAAGCGTTAGCCATCTCAGCACCCTGGAACCCCGGGTGGCACAGGGGCTGGATGGGGCGTTCCTATAGCAGGGGCGGTGCTACCTCTCGCCCGCTCGCTGTCCCCCTTTCGCCCTTCGCTTTCGCTCAGCCAAAAATGGCCAGTTTTGGCCCGTTTTTGGGCCGTTTTGGCCAGTTCTTTGTCTTGCGCGAACGAACGGCGTGGCCGAACAAAGCGTCAGCCATCTCAGCACCCTGGAACCCCGGGTGGCACAGGGCTGGATGGGGCTTTCGTATAGCAGGGACGGTGCTGCCTTTCGCCTTTCGCCGACCGCCGCTTTCGCCGGCGCTTTCGCTCAGCCAAAAATGGCCAGTTTTTTGGCCCGTTTTTTGGGCGTTTTTGGCCAGTTTTTGGCCAGTTCTTGCGTGCCGTGGCGAACGACGTGGAGCGGAGCAAAGCGTCAGCCATCTCAGCACCCTGGAACCCCGGGTGGCACAGGGCTGGATGGGGCGTTCGTATAGCAGGGACGGTGCTGCCTTTCGCCGCTTCGCTGTCCGCCGCTCGCCATTTCGCTTCGCTCAGCCAAAATGGCCAGTTTTGGCCGTTTTTTGGGCCGTTTTGGCCAGTTTTTTGGCAGTTCTTGCGTGCGTGCGCGAAACGACGTGGCGTGGCGTAACAAAACGTTAGCCATCTCAGCACCCTGGAACCCCGGGTGGCACAGGGCTGGATTGGGCGTTCAGTATAGCAGGGGTGGTGCTGCCTCTCGCCGCTTCGCTGTCCGCCGCTTCGCCGCTTCGCTTCGCTCAGCCCAAAATGGCCAGTTTTTGGCCGTTTTTTGGCCGTTTTGGCCAGTTTTGGGCAGTTCTTGCGTGCCGGCTTAACGGCGTGGAGCGAGCAAAACGTCAGCCATCTCAGCACCCTGGAACCCCACGGGTGGCACAGGGCTGGATGGGGCGTTCATATAGCGGGGCGGTGCTGCCTCTCCGCCGGCTCGCTGTCCCGCTTTCGCCGCTTCGCTCACTCAGCCAAAAATGGCCAGTTTTGGCCCTTTTCTGGGCCGTTTTGGTCAGTTTTTTGGCAGTTCTTGCATGCCGCGGCGAACGACGTGAGCGGAGCAATAAGTCAGCCATCTCAGCACCCTGGAACCCCGGGTGTACAGGGGCTGGATGGGGCGTTAAAGATAGCAGGGACAGTGCTGCCTCTCGCTTCGCATGCTGTCCCGCCGCCCTGCTTCGCTTCGCTCAGCCCAAAATGGCCAGTTTTGGCCCGTTTCTGGGCTGTTTCGCAGTTTTTGGGCAGTTCTTGCGTGCCGCGGCTAACGGCGTGGCGGAACAAAACGTCAGCCATCTCAGCACCCTGGAACCGCCCGGGTGGCACTGGGGCTGGATGGGGCGTTCAGATAGTGGGGGACGGTGCTGCCTCTCGCCGCATTTCGCTGTCCGCCGTTCGCGGCTTCGCTTCGCTCAGCCAAAAATGGCCAGTTTTGGCCCGTATTTGGGCCGCGTTTTGGTCAGTTTTGGGCAGTTCTTGCATGACGCGGCGAACGACGTGGCGGAACAATCGTCAGCCATCTCAGCACCCTGGAACCCCGGGTGGCACAGGGGCTGGATGGGGCGTTCGTATAGCAGGGACAGTGCTGCCTCTCCCGGCTTCGCTGTCCGCCGCTTTCGCCCTTCGCTTCGCTCAGCCAAAAATGGCCAGTTTTGGCCCTTTCTGGGCCGTTTGGCCAGTTTTTGGGCAGTTCTTGCGTGCGGCGAACGGCGTGGCGTAGCAAAACGTTAGCCATCTCAGCACCTTGGAACCCCGGGTGGTACAGGGCTGGATGGGGCGTTCCTATAGCAGGGGCGGTGCTACCTCTCGCTTATTTCGCTGTCCGTCCGCTTCAAAGTATTTCGCTTCGCTCAGCCAAAATGGCCAGTTTTGGCCTGTTTTTTGAGCGTTTTGGCCAGTTTTTGGCCAGTTCTTGTGTGCCGCGGCGAACGGCGTGGCGGAGCAAAACGTCAGCCATCTCAGCACCCTGGAACCCCGGGTGGCACAGGGCTGGATGGGGCGTTCCTATAGCAGGGGGCGGTACTACCTCTCGCCGCTTTCGCTGTCCGCCGTTTCGCTTTCGCTTCGCTCAGCCAAAAATGGCCAGTTTTGGCCCTTTTCTGGGCCGTTTTGGCCAGTTTTTGGGCAGTTCTTGCGTGCCGCGGCGAACGACGTGAGAGGAGCAAAACGTCAGCCATCTTAGCACCCTGGAACCCCCCAGGTGGCATAGGGCTGGATGGGTCGTTCGTATAGCAGGGACGGTGCTGACTCTCGCTTCACTCGCTGTCCGTCGCTCGCCGCTCGCTCGCTCGGCCAAAAATGGCCAGTTTTGGCCCTTTTCTGGGCCGTTTTGGCCAGTTTTTGGGTAGTTCTTGCGTGCCGCGGCGAACGACGTGAGCGGAGCAAAACGTCAGCCATCTCAGCACCCTGGAACCCCCCGGGTGGCACAGGGCTGGATGGGGCGTTCGTATAGCTGGGATGGTACTGCCTCTCGCTTCGCTCGATGTCCGCCGCTCGCTCACTCAACCCAAAATGGCCAGTTTTGGCCCATTTCTGGGCCGTTTTGGCCAGTTTTTGGGCAGTTCTTGCGTGCCGCGGCGAACGGCGTGGCGAACAAAACATCAGCCATCTCAGCACCCTGGAACCCCGGGTGGTACAGGGCTGGATGGGCTGTTAAATATAGCAGGGACGGTGCTGCCTCTCGCCGCTTCGCTGTCCGCCGCCCGCCGCTTCGCTCGCTCAGCCAAAAATGGTCAGTTTTTTGGCCAGCTTTTGGTCAGTTCTTG
This sequence comes from Musa schizocarpa, assembly GCA_900464855.2. NCBI lineage: Eukaryota > Viridiplantae > Streptophyta > Magnoliopsida > Zingiberales > Musaceae > Musa > Musa schizocarpa. Next base: position 10,285,798 of record LS990916.1, on the reverse strand, counting down.
CGTGCGCGGCTTAACGGCGTGAGCGGAGCAAAACGTCAGCCATCTCGGCACCCTGGAACCCCGGGTGGTACAGGGGCTGGATGGGGCGTTCATATAGCAGGGGCGGTGCTGGCTTCGCCCTGTCCGGGTCTGTCACGACCTTAGCTGGAATTGCCCAAAGGCGTGAGGCACCCTGCGGCCAAAGACGCGAACTTAGCTTGCGTTGCCTAAGTCGCTTCACCCTTGGGGCAGGGCCGCGAACTTAGCTTTTGCGTTGCCTAAGTCGGCGCTTAAGCCCTTGCGATCTTGCTCGCAAGGATCAGCCCACTTTGTAACCTCTCGCAGGTCCCTAAGGACCTGTAAAAGAGAAAGAAGTTAGTTCGAAAGAACGAGCAACGGACAAGTCCCGAAGTCTCGCGGAAAGGGAAGCTTTACAAGCAATTCGTCGAACACCTTGTGTGCACAAGAGAAAAGAGGGAGAGGGAGAAAAACAAGGCTTTCAAGGATGAACGAACAGCTGCAAGCCCACAAACAGCCGCTCACCTGGTCCCGGGCGCAAAACCAAGTTCCCGTAAAGGTCACGTGCGAACTTGCGAAAGAGTGTTCAACGCCCGGTATATAACCGAAGCCCCATCCAGCCATGTGCCACCCGGGGGGTTCCTGGGGTCTGAGATGGCTGACGTTTTTGTGAGCGGAGGCAGTTCTCCGCTCACCTCCAGCGGCACCGAAAAAACGAGGCTGATTTGGGCTGTTTTGGGGCTGTTTTGCTTTCGGTTCGGTGGCGGTCGCTTGGCAACGCTGCAGCTTGTTCGAACTTACATATTTACAAGCAAAATGACCCAAAACTAAGAGAAAACATGCTGCCAAGCAGCTGTACATGCAGGTGCGGCGACGAACGGTTCGTTGAACAGAGTTGTTCTTGGTCGCGGCGACCGTTTCGTGACATTCTCCCCCCTTAAACTGTCGGCGCCCTCGTCGGCGCTATTGATAGTTGTTGATGACTTCTTCTTCATGTCGCAGGGGCGTCTTGAGGCTCCCCAACTGGCTTCAGTTTGGGGAAGCTTTCGCCACTTCACCAAGTACTCTGTGCGTTTCGCTCCATTTGGGTAGCTTTTTCTTACTATCCGCGAATGGATTCCACTCGCTTTCGGGGAGGCTGTGATGGGAGGTAGCCGAGTTGGAACACCGAGAAGCATCTTGCGGATCCGAATGGTAGGCCTTCAGGTTGCTGGCGTGAAGGGCGTTGTGAATTTTGAACCACGCCGGCAGCTGCAACTTGTAGGAAACATTGCCTACTCTGCTAATAATTGGGAAGGGCCCCTTCATACTTACGCACCAATCCTTTGTGAACTCTGTTCTGAAGAATTGGAGTGATGCTGGTTGAGCTTTACCAACACCAAATCGCCAACTTTGAACTCTTGTGGTCGCCTTCCCAAGTCTGCCCACTTCTTCATCCGTTTTGCCGCCTTCTCCAAATAAGCTTCGCGCAATATCGGCATTTCGATGCCACTCCTTTTGAAATGATAGGCTGATGGACTACTCCCAGTATACCCAATTGCCATAGTGTGTGGAGTCGACGGTTGTTGTCTGTGATAATTTCGAAGGGGCTCTTGTTGGATCAGAGCTCCGCTGCAAGTTGTAGGAGAATTGGGCGATGTCCAACAGCTTCACCCAATCTCGTTGATTGGCACTCACGTAGTCTTGGGAGATACTTGCTCCAAGAGCGAATTTATTCTTTCGGTCGACCATCAAATGCGGGGGTGGAGGCTTGTAGAGAAGTATAACTTTGACCCCAACAATTTGAATAGCTCGGTCCAGAATCGTCCCAAGAACCGGCGTCTCGATCACTAATGATATTGTGTGGGACTCCCCAATACTTCACTCGCCCTTCATCATCGGTCGGCCGCCTCTTCAATTTGAGCAGTGTAGGGGGAGCAGCAATGAAAGTTGCATACTTTGAAAACCGATCGACCACCACAGTATCGATCCAAGTCCCCCTACTGGTGGCAAGCTTGATATGAAGTCTAAGGAAATGCTCTCCCATGGCCTTTTCGGTGCGACAGCGGCTCCAAGAGTCCCACCGGCTTCGCTGCTCCACCTTGTCTTGTTGGCAAGTAAGGCATGTTGAACATACTCCTCCACATCAATCCCCATCTTTGGCGGTAGAAGGCCCTCTCCACGAGAGCCAGCGTTACGTGAATGCACGGGTGTCCAGCCCAAAGGGAATCGTGACACTCTTTCAAGAGTTCACGCCTTAAATTGTCCACTCGAGGAACATAGACCCTATTCCTTTAGGTGTGAACAAGTCCCTCCACGGACCCAAAACCGTCGTGCCTTGCCTTCTTTGATGAGCTGCATTAGGATAGCGCACGGGGATCACTATACAGTCCATCCTTGATTCGGGGAAAGGAAGTTGGAGTGCAACTGACTTGCTTGGCCTCTGCCCTCTGGTTGTGCAGCATTCACGCATTCCACCTTCCGACTCAAGCGCATACCCACGGCGTTCGCCTTCCCGGGCTTGTACTCCATCGCCATATCAAATTCAGCCGGGAAGTCACGCCACCGTGCCTGCTTTGGGGAGAGCTTCTTCTGGGTTTGGAAATAGCTCAGGCGATGTTGTCGTCCCTCGGCACAAATCGCGACCGAGGAGGTAGTGTCGCCAAACTTCATGAGACAGTGGATCACTGCTGTCATTTCTTTCTCATGTCTTTGGATACAGCCTCTCGGTCTCGTTGAGTTTTGCGGCTCGTGAGGCCACCGGATGACCTTCCTGCATGAGTACTCCCCAATAGCGAAGTCCGAAGCATCTGTATGGACTTCAAAGGGCTCTCCATAGTTTGGCAATTTGAGCACTGGTTCTTCTAGAACAGCGACCCTTGATCACGGAATGCCATCTCACATTTGTCGACCACTTCCAAGGCTGCTCCTTCTTCAGACAACTCCGTCGGTGGGGTTGCCCGCGAATATCCGCAATGAAGGCGTCGATAGTAATTGACGAAACCAAGGAAGGATCTCAACTCGGCACCTTCTTTGGAGTTCGCCATTCATATTCGCTTGCACCTTCGACTTATCCATCCGAATGGAGCCATCACCGATTCGATGCCCCAAGAATAGAATCTCAGTTTGAGCAAAGTAGCATTTCTCCTTTTTTACGAACAAAGTGTTCTCCCGAGAACTTTGAAAATCGTTAGCAGGTGCTTGGCGTGCTCCTCGGCGTTTGGTTGTAAACGACGATATCGTCCAAATAGGCGACCACGAACTTATCCAAATACTCCTTGAATAGCTGGTTCATGAGAGTACAGAATGTGGCGGAGCATTGGTTAAGCGAAAGGCATCACCAAGAACTCAAACGCTCCATACCGGTCACCACAGGTAGTCTTTGCTTCGTCGCCTTCAGCAATGCGCTTTTGCCAATACCCGACCGAAGGTCGAGTTTTGAAAATACTTTGCCTTACCCAATTGATCGAACAAGTCCGCAATGAGCGGGATGGGATACTTGTTCTTCACCGTTACTTTGTTGAGGGCTCGATAGTCGACGCATAATCGGAGGCTCCCATCTTGTTTCTTTTGGAAGAGAACTGGAGCTCCGAAAGGTGCTTTTGAGCTGCGGATGAGACCACCGCTTAGCAGTTCACCTAACTGCTTTCTGAGTTCGGCCAACTCTGGCGGGGGCATGCGATAGGGTGGTCTCGCTGGAGGCTTCACTCGGCTCCGGCTCGATCTTTGTGATCCACGCCCTGCGTGGTGGAAGGGTCTTCGGCAACTCGGGTGGCATAACGTCTTTGAACTCCTTCCGGGGCGTTAGCCACCACAGCAGGTTCTTGAGTGGCCTCTTCATTGAGTGGCTCTAGCTTCATAGCAGCCACGAATGTCGGTTCGCCCCTTCGCGCACCTTTCTTCAATTGTAATGCGAAATGTGTTGGGGCTCCTTGGTTCCTCTCAGAGGCGGGAACCACGTAGGGGTCATCGCCTCCCATCATACATAGGGAGTTCAAGAACGGCATCGGCACCAACCGCCCGCATGCATAAACTCCATTCCAAGAATCACTTGGAAGTCATCTAGTGGCACGGCCATCATGTTGGTGTTTCCGCTCCAAGTCCCGATTTTGATAGGAACACCCTTCGCCAACCCCGGAGATTAAGCTTGGCCTCCGGAGTTCACCGCCTTCATTGGCTTGGGCTCTTCTCCAAGGTCAACCTAAGTCGTTGTTGCCAGCGATCGGCTATGAAGTTGTGGGTGGCGCCCGTATCCACCATTGCACGGGTCGTTTGGCCATTTAGCTTAATGTCCACATACATCATTTCGCTGCTTCCTGCTTTTTGTGCCTTCGTCTTCATATTCTCCCCACTTGACCCCGCATGGCGTTCAACAATCGCATTGCTCCCATTCGGGGTCCTTGCGACTCCTCATCGTCGCTGCCGATTCTGAACTGCTTTCGAACTAAGAGCAACAGCTTTGCCCTTGTCCGATCGGGGAGGGTGGATGGAAGCCATCAAAGCGTTGAGTGCCTGCTTCGTGGGCACTCCCTTACCATGTCGCGGTCCTCCGCACACAAAAGCATCCTCCAGGTTTTGAGGCCTTGCCTTTTGGGTTCGACCCTTTATGGGAGCTCTTCTTCTTTTGTTCACCCCGAGCTCCTTCCCTCGAGAATGTTTTTTGGGCGATTGCTTGAAGATTGTTTCCTTCTGGCTGGGTCTTCGAGGAAACAAAGTCGGTGAGCCTTTTCTGCAGCAGCGATTGCCCGACTACATCGGTAACATTCCTTCCGATTTAGCTCCTGCTGAGCCCATGGTTTCAAACCGTCGAGGAAGCTGAACAACTTGTCCTTTTCGGACATGTCCTGTATGTCCAGCATTAGTGCAGAAAACTGTTTTACATAGTCTCGGATGGTGGTGCTTTGGCGGAGTTGTCTCAACTTCCTTCTTGCGACGAACTCTGTGTTCTCCGGAAGGAACTGAGTTCTCAACTCCCGCTTCAAGTCCTCCCATGTGTCGACTCGACACCGACCTTGTTGGATCTCTTCCCAACGAGTTCGCCACCAAAGTTTCGCATCTCCGTTCAGATACATCGTTGCTATAGAAACTTTGGTATCTTCAGAATCGGGCCTCGTAGCTCGGAAGTATTGCTCCATGTCGAACAGAAAGTTCTCGAGCTCTTTGGCATCTCTAGCCCCTCCGTATCCATGGGGCTCCGGTGCCCTCAAGTTTTGTGGCGGTGCAACGCGGGTGTTGCCTCCTCCCGCATTTAGCGTTCTTGTGAGCATAGCCACCTTTGCCATGAGTTCCGCCACAACATCCTGTAAGTGTTGCACAGAGTCCTTGGTGTCATCAGACAGTCGGTCGACTAGGGCCTCGACCTTGTCGATCCTGGACTCCGCTTCCTCTTGCGAGCTCTCTACCCCAACAAGTCTTTGTTGGCCATGGTAGAGTTCCTCCATGCTCGCTTCCAGAACATCCAGGCGAGTTTCCGCCGTCGTGAGTCTCTCCTTGTGACTCCTTTTCCCAGTTAGCGCACCAGATTGCGCTTCCTCCGCTTCAGCGGGAGTTACCAACTTCTCGCTCATCCAGTTGGCTGCCCACGATCTTCGTGAGCAGCTCCAACAGCATGAGAGCGAGTGTGCACATGCAGCCCACCTGCGGCTGCTTGGGGCAAAGGTCCGGCTTGCCCGTCTTGCTTGATTCGCCCACGATGCTTTGCCATGGCGAAGTTGCGAAGTTCGTTAGCTGTTCGATCGAAGAGCTTGCCCGCTCTGATACCACAATGTCACGACCTTAGCTGGAATTGCCTAAGGCGTGAGGCACCCTTGCGCCAAAGACGCGAACTTAGCTTGCGTTGCCTAAAAGTCGCTTCACCCTGGGGGGCAGGGACGCGAACTTAGCTTGCGTTGCCTAAGTCGCCGCCCTTGCGATCTTGCTCGCAAGGATCAGCCCACTTTGTAACCTCTCGCAGGTCCCTAAGGACCTGTAAAAAGAAAGAAGTTAGTTAGAAAAAGAACGAGCAACGGACAAGTCCCGAAGTCTCGCGGAAAGGGAAGCTTTACAAGCAATTCGTCGAACACCTTGTGTGCACAAGAGAAAAGAGGGAGAGGGAGAAAAACAAGGCTTTCAAGGATGAACGAACAGCTGCAAGCCCACAAACAGCCGCTCACCTGGTCCCGGGCGCAAAACCAAGTTCCGTAAAGGTCGCGTCGCGAACTTGCGAAAGAGTGTTCAACGCCCGGTATATAACGAAGCCCCATCCAGCCATGTGCCACCCGGGGTTCCTGGGGTCTGAGATGGCTGACGTTTTTGTGAGCGGAGGCAGTTCTCGCTCACCTCCAGCTGCACGCGTAAAAAACGAGGCTGATTTGGGCTGTTTTGGGGCTGTTTGCTTTCGGTTCGGTGAGCGGTCGCTTTGGTAACGCTGCAGCTTGTTCGAACTTACATATTTACAAAGCAAAATGACCCAAAACTAAAGAAAACATGCTGCCAAGCAGCTGTACATGCAGGTCGCGGCGACGAGCGGTTCGTTGAACAGAGTTGTTCTTGGTCTTGTGACGACCGTTCGTGACAACCCGGGGTTCAGGGTGCTGAGATGGCTGTCGTTTTGCTCCGCTCACATCGTTCGCCATGCACGCAAGAACTGCCAAAAACTGCCAAAAAACTGGCCAAAACGGCCCAAAAGCGGGCCAAAACTGGCCATTTTGGCTGAGCGGCGGCGGCGGCGGACAGCGGCTTAAGCGAGGCAGCACCGCCCCTGACGTTTTTGCTCCGCTCCACGTCGTTCGCCGGGCACGCAAGAACTGCCAAAAACTGGCCAAAACTGGCCATTTTTTGGCTGTTGAGCGGCGGCGAGCAGCGGACAGCGGCGGCGAGGCAGTACGATCCCTGCTATCGAACGCCCCATCCAGCCCTGTGCTACCCGGGGGGTTCCAGGGTGCTGAGATGGCTGCCGTTTTGCTCCGCTCACGTCGTTCGCCGCGGCACGCAAGAACTGCCCTAAAACTGGCCAAAACGGCCCAGAAACGGGCCAAAACTGGCCATTTTGGGCTGAGCGAGCGAGCGGCGAGCGGTGGACAGCGAGCAAAGCGAGAGGCAGCACTGTCCCTGCTATACGAACGCTCCATCCAGCCCTGTGCCACCCGGGGGGTTCCAGGGTGCTGAGATGGCTGACGTTTTGCCCCGCTCACGTCGTTCGCCGCGGCACGCAAGAACTGCCCAAAAACTGGCCAAAACGGCCTAGAAACGGGTCAAAACTGGCCATTTTTGGCTGAAGCGAAGCGAAGGCGCCGGGCGGACAGCAACAGCGGCGGAGAGGCAGCACCGTCCTGCTATATCTAACGCCCCATCCAGCCCCCTGCCACCCGGGGTTCAGGGTGCTGAGATGGCTGACGTTTTGCTCCGCTCACGTCGTTTCGCCGGCGCACGCAAGAACTGTTCAAAACTGGCCAAAAACGGCCTAAAAGCGGGCCAAAACTGGCCATTTGGGGGCGAAGCGGCGGCGGCGGCGGCGGACAGCAGCGAAGCGCGAGGCAGCACCGTCCGTGCTATCGAACGCCCCATCCAGCCCTGTGCCACCCGGGGTTCCAGGGTGCTGAGATGGCTAACGTTTTGCTCGCTCATGTCGTTCGCCAGCGCACGCAAGAACTGCCAAAAAACAGGCAAAAAACGGCCAAAAACGGCCAAAACTGGCCATTTTAGCTGAGCGAAGCGATGGCGGCGGGCGGACAGACAGCTGGCGGCGAGGCAGCACAAATCCCTGCTATCTGAACGCCCCATCCAGCCCTGTGCCACCCTGTCGCGAGCGAACGGTCGTCACGCACCAGAACAACTCTGTTCAACGAACCGTTCGTCGCTTCGCACCTGCATGTACAGCTGCTTGGCAGCATGTTTTCTCTTAGTTTTGGGTCATTTTGCTTGTAAATATGTAAGTTTGAACAAGCTGCAGCGTTACCAAAGCGACCAGCTCACCGAACCGAGCAAAACAGCCCAAATCAGCCTCGTTTTTCGCGTGCGGGGAGGTGAGCGGAGAACTGCCTCCGCTCACAAAGCGTCAGCCATCTCAGACCGGAGGAACCCCGGGTGGTACATGGCTGGATGGGGCTTGGTTATATACCGGGCGTTGAACACTCTTTTTAAGTTCGCACGTGGCCTTTACGGGAACTTGGTTTTGCGCCGGGACCAGGTGGCGGCTGTTTGTGGGCTTGCAGCTGTTCGTTCATCCTTGAAAGCCTTGTTTTCTCCCTCTCCCTCTTTTCTCTTGTGCACACAAGGTGTTGACGAATTGCTTGTAAAGCTTCCGTTTCCAGCGAGACTTGGGGACTTGTCCGTTGCTCGTTCTTTCGAACTAACTTCTTTCTCTTTACAGGTCCTTAGGGACCTGCGAGAGGTTACAAAGTGGGCTGATCCTTGCGGAACAAGATCGCAAGGGCGGCAGCGACTTAGGCAACGCATAAGCTAAGTTGCGTCCTTGCCCCAAAGGGTGAAGCGCGACTTAGGCAACGCATAAGCTAAGTTCGCGTCTTTGGCATAAAGGGTGCCTCCGCATTTAGGCAATTCCAGCTAAGGTCGTGACATTGTGGTATCGAGCCAGGTTAAGCTCTTGATCGAACAGCTTAACGAACCCGCAACTTTCGCCATGGCAAAGCATCGTGGCGAATCAAGCAAGACAGGGCAAGCCGGACCTTTGCCCCAAGCAGCCGCGGGTGGGCTGCATGTGCACACTCGCTCTCATGCTGTTGGAGCTGCTCACGAAGATCGTGGCAGCGAACTGGATGAGCGAGAAGTTAGTAACTCTCATGGCGGGAGGAAGCATAATCTGGTGCGCTAAGCGGGAAAAAGGAGTCACAAGGAGAGACTCACGACGGCGGAAGCTTCGCCTGGATGTTCGGGAAGCGAGCATGGAGGAACTCTACCATGGCCAACAAAGACTTGTTGGGGTAGAGAGCTCGCAAAGGAAGAAGAGAGTCCAGGATCGACAAGGTCGAGGCCCTAGTCGACCGACTGTCGATGACACCAAGGACTCTGTGCAACACTTACAGGATGTTGTGCGGAACTCACGGCAAAGGTGGCTATGCTCACAAGAGCGCTAAATGCGGGAGGAGGCAACACCAGCGTTGCACCGCCACAAAACTTGAGGGCACCGGAGCCCCATGGATCTGGAGGGGCTAGAGATGCCAAAGAGCTCGAGAACTTTCTGTTCGACATGGAACAATACTTCCGAAGCTCACGAGGCCCGATTCTGAAGATACCAAAGTTTCTATAGCAACGATGTATCTGAGCGGAGATCTGAAACTTTGGTGGCGAACTTCGTTGGGAAGAGATCCAACAAGGTCGGTGTCGAGTCGACACATGGGAGGACTTGAAGCGGAGTTGAGAACTCAGTTCCTTGGGAGAACACAGAGTTCGTCGCAAGAAGGAAGTTGAGACAACTCCTCCAAAGCACCACCATCCGAGACTATGTAAAACAGTTTTCTGCACTAATGCTGGACATACAGGACATGTCGAAAAGGACAAGTTGTTCAGCTTCCTCGATGGTTTGAAACCATGGGCTCAGCAGGAGCTAAATCGAAGGAATGTTACCGATGTAGTGGGGCAATCGCTGCTGCAGAAAAGGCTCACCGACTTTGTTTCCTCGGAAGACCCAGCGAGAAGGAAACAATCTTCAAGCAATCGCCCGCCAAAACATTCTCGAGGGAAGGAGCTGGGGGGTGAACAAAAGAAGAAGAGCTCCCATAAAGGGCGAACCCAAAAGGCAAGGCCTCAAAACCTGGAGGATGCTTCTTGTGCGGAGGACCGACATGGTAAGGGAGTGCCCTGAAGCAGGCACTCAACGCTTTGGCGGCTTCCATCCACCCTCCCGATCGGACAAAGGGCAAAGCTGTTGCTCTTAGTTCGAGCAGTTCAGAATCCGGCAGCGACGATGAGGAGTCGCAAGGACCCCGAATGGGAACAATGCGATTGTTGAGCGCTATCTTGAGGGGTCAAGTGGGGGAGAATATGAAGACGAAGGCACAAAAGCAGGAAGCAGCGAGCTGATGTATGTGGACATTAAGCTAAATGGCCAAACGACCCGTGCAATGGTGGATCTGAGGCGCTACCCACAACTTCATAGCCGATCCTTGAAGCACAACGACTTAGGTTGACCTTGGAGAAGAGCCCAAGCGAATGAAGGCGGTGAACTTCGGGAGGCCAAGCGAATCTCCGGGTTGGCGAAGGGTGTTCCTATCAAAATCGGGACTTGGAGCGGAAACACCAACATGATGGCCGTGCCACTAGATGACTTCAAGTGATTCTTGGAATGGAGTTTATGCATCGCGAAGTTGGTGCGATGTCGTTCTTGAACTCCCTATGTATGATGGGAGGCGATGACCCCTGCGTGGTTCCGTCTCTCGGAGAGGAACCAAGGAGCCCCAACACATTTCGGCATTACAATTGAAGAGGGGGGTGCGAAAAGGCGAACCGACGTGGCTGCTATGAAGCTAGAGCCACTCAATGAAGAGGCCACTCAAGAACCTGCTGTGGTGGCGAAGCGTCCTGAAGGAGTTCAAAGGCGTTATGCCACCTGAGTTGCCGAAGACCCTTCCACCACGCTTGAGGCGTGGATCGCGATATCGAGCTGGAGCCAGGAGTGAAGCCTCCAGCGAGACCACCCTATCGCATGCCCCGCCAGAGTTGGCGAACTCAGAAAGCAGTTAGGTGAACTGCTAGCGGTGGTCTCATCCGCAGCTCAAAAGCACCTTTCGGAGCTCCGGTTCTCTTCAAAAGAAACAAGATGGGAGCCTCCGATTATCGTCGACTATCGAGCCCTCAACAAAGTAGCGGTGAAGAACAAGTATCCCATCCCGCTCATTGCTGACTTGTTCGATCAATTGGGTAAGGCAAAGTATTTCTCAAAACTTCGACCTTGATTGAGGTATTGGCAGTGCGCATTCTTGAAAGCGGCGAAGCAAAGACTACGTGTGACCGGTATGGGCGTTTGAGTTCTTGGTGATGCCTTTCGGCTTAACCAATGCTCGCCACATTCTGTACTCTCATGAACCAGCTATTCAAGGAGTATTTGGATAAGTTCGTGGTCGTCTATTTGGACGATATCGTCGTCTGACAAGCCAAACTTTCGAGGACACGTCAAGCACCTCGAACGATTTTCAAAGTTCTCGGGGAGAACACTTTGTTAAGTAAAAAGGGAGAAATGCTACTTTGCTCAAACTGAGATTCTATTCTTGGGGCATCGAATCGGTGATGGCTCCATTCGGATGGATAAGTCGAAGGTGCAAGCGATTCTTGGAATGGCGAACTCAAAGAAGGTGCCGAGTTGAGATCCTTCCTTGGTTTCGTCAATTACTATCGGACGCTTCATTGCGGGATATTTGAGCGGGCAACCCCACTGACGGAGTTGCTGAAGAAGGAGCAGCCTTGGAAGTGGTCAGACAAATGTGAGATGGCATTCCAGGATCTGAAGGCTGCTGTTCTAGAAGAACCAGTGCTCAAATTGCCAAACTATGGAGAGCCCTTTGAAGTCCATACAGATGCTTCGGACTTCGCTATTGGGGGAGTACTCATGCAGGAAGGTCATCCGGTGGCCTCGAGCCGCAAACTCAACGAGGCAGAGAAGCGGTATCCAGTACATGAAAAGAAATGACAGCAGTGATCCTTGTCTGAAGTTTGGCGACACTACCTCCTCGGGTCGCGATTTGTCTTTGAGGACAGACAACATCATGCGAGCTATTTCCAAACTCAGAAGAAGCTCTCCCCAAAGCAGGCACGGTGGCAGGACTTCCTGGCTGAATTTGATATGGCGATGGAGTACAAGCCGGGAAAGGCGAACGTCGTGGCCGATCGCGTTGAGTCGGGAAGGTGGAATCGTGAATGCTGCACAACTAGAGGGCAGAGGCCAAGCAAGTCAGTTGCACTCCAACTTCCTTTCCCGAATCAAAGATGGACTGTATAGTGATCCCCAGGCAGTTCTCGATGCAGCTCATCAAAGAAGGCAAAGGCACGACGGTTTTGGGTCCGGGAGGGACTTGTTCACACGAAGGGAATAGGGTCTATGTTCCTCGAGTGGATAATTTAAAGCGTGAACTCTTGAAAGAATGTCACGATTCCCTTTGGGCTGGACACCCAAGCATTCACAGAGCGTTGGCTCTCGTGGAGAGGGCCTTCTACTGGCCAAAGATGGGGATTGATGGAGGAGTATGTTCGAACATGCCTTACTTGCCAACAAGACAAGGTGGAGCAGCGGAAGCCGGTGGGACTCTTGGAGCCGTTGCCGTGCCAGAAAAGGCCATGGGAGAGCATTTCCTTAGACTTCATATCAAGCTTGCCACCTGTAGGGGACTTGGATCGATACCGTGGTGGTCGATCGGTTTTCAAAGTATGCAACTTTCATTGCTGCTCCCCTACACTGTTCAGCTGAAGAAGCGGCCAGGGATGATGAAGGGCGTAGTGAAGTATTGGGGAGTCCCACACAATATCATTAGTGATCGAGGCGCTTTCGGTTCTTGGGGCGATTCTGGACCGAGCTATTCAAATTGTTGGGGTCAAAGTTATACTTCTCTACAAGCCTCCACCCCAGACGGATGGTCGACTGAAAAGAATAAATTAGCTCTTGGAGCAAGTATCTCGGCACTACGTGAGTGCCAATCAACGCAGATTGGGTGAAGCTGTTGGACATCGCCCAATTCTCCTACAACTTGCAGCGGACTCTGCATCCAACAAGAGCCCCTTTGAAATTATCACAGGACAACAACCGTCGACTCCACACACTATGGCAATTGGGTATCTTTGGGGTAGTCCATCGACCTATCATTTAAAAAGGAGTGGCATCGAAATGCCCGATATTATTGAGACTTACTTGGAGAAGGCAAAAGCGGATGAAGAAGTGGGCAGACTTGGGAAGGCGACCACAAGAGTTCAAAGTTGGCGATTTGGTGTTGGTAAAGCTCAACCAGCATCACTCCAATTCTTCAGGAACAGAGTTCACAAAGGATTGGTGCGTAAAGTATGAAGGGCCCTTCCCAATTATTAGCGAGTAGGCAATGTTTCCTACAAGTTGCAGCTGCCGGCGTGGTTCAAAAATTCACAACGTCCTTCACGCCAAACAACCTGAAGGCCTACCATTGGGATCCATAAGATGCTTCTCGAAATGTTCCAACTCGGCTACCTCCCATCGAGCCTCCTACGAAGCGAGTGGAATCCATTCTGGCGGATAAAAGAAAAAAGCTACCCCGGAGTTTGAACAGACAAGTACTTGGTGAAGTGGAAAGCTTCCCCAAACCGAAGCCGGTTGGGAGCCTGAAGACGCCCTGCGACATGAAGAAGAAGTCATCAACAACTACCAACAAGGCGTCGACGGGGCGTCGGCAGTTTAAGTGGGGGAGAATGTCGCGAACGGTTAAATCGCACACCCATAACAACTCTGTTCAAATGATAAGGCAAGATATTGAGCGGTTATTAATGAACTCTTTCGGAATGGCACAAATGATAAGGCAATGCATATGGTAAATTGGGATAGCATTTGTAAACCGAAAAAGATGAAGGGGGCTAAACTTGAGAAATACTAGAGATTGGAATCAAGCATGTGTGGTGCAGCAATTGTGGGATCTTTTGCAAAACAAATGTTCCTTATGGTCACTTTGGGTTTCTGCTAGGTATCTTTCAAAAGAATCAATCTGGGAAATTTCAACAAGAACATACCACTCTGCAGCTTGGAAAGGAATTTTAAAGGCAAGGAATTGGCTAATCAAACACATTTCCTATGCAATCTCTTTGGAATTAGTACTAATATGTGGTACGATCCTTGGGTGAATGGGAAGAGTATATTTCAATTATATGGTGACAGAAAGAATGAAAAGATCCGGGGCTCCCAAAGATTGGAAGGTTTCTGAGTTCATTGCTAACGGTACACTGGTGTCTCCCTAATCCTATTTCCCCGAAATGTTATCACTTTGGCCGACTATTATAGCTATTCCAATCACGAACAACTCTTTGGATAAACTTATTTGGCCTCATGACAATGGCAAAATTTAGTGCCACATCTGCATGGAATCAAATTAGGCAAAGAAATAACAAGTGGGTCCCATGCAGTTGGACATGGGATCGAGGGATCACAAAGACATTCCTTATGTACATGGCAGGCCCTTCTCAATAAACTACCTACAATAGACAATATGAAAAGAAGAGGTATCTATCATGTTAACCGATGCTCCCTTTGTATGCAACAAGAAGAAACTGTTGACCACCTTTATTTTGCTTGTGATTATACAAAATGGATATGGAAGGAGATTCTCCAGCGATTTGAACTCAATAGACTGCCGCAACCAAACTTGCACCAAGAACTAGGCCAGAACTCATGCAATGTTTCTCAAGAAAAGGTCCTCTCACACAACCGGCAAAGGTTACTTTTCAGATCGCTATTTGGTGGATGTGGAAGGAGAGATGTAACAGAATCTTTAAATGTCAACACACAAACAATGCTCAGCTATTGAAAGAGATTATTAGAGACTCAAGATCCTGTATGGAGCAAGATCTCAAAGCGGAGACACTTTTACCCAAAGAGAAAAATATATTTTTTATCAATTTTAATTTTGCTATTAGCTAAAGATCTTGGGAATGATGCCAAATTTTGATATATCTGGATAAACATTTTCTATTTTGATTATAATTAGGAGTTATAGTCTACAACATGTGTAGTCATAACTATCGCATTCGCACTCTATGAGTTACATGGCTTTGTCTATGACTTGTATAGATAAAGCTATTTGTAGAAACTTTACACATAATCAATTTACTTTTACTTACCAAAAAAAAAAACAACTCTGTTCAACGAACCGTTCGTCGCTCGCACCTGCATGTACAGCTGCTTGGCAGCATGTTTTCTCTTAGTTTTGGGTCATTTTGCTTGTAAATATGTAAGTTCGAACAAGCTGCAGCGTTGCAAAGCGACCGCTCACCGAACCGAAAGCAAAACAGCCCCAAAACAGCCCAAATCAACCTCGTTTTCGGCGTGCGGCGGGAGGTGAGCGGAGAACTGCCTCCGGCTCACAAAACGTCAGCCATCTCAGACCCCAGGAACCCCCCGGTGGCACATGGCTGGATGGGGCTTCGGTTATATACCGGGCGTTGAACACTCTTTTCGCAAGTTCATGACGTGGCCTTTTACGGGAACTTGGTTTTGCGCTCCCGAGGACCAGGTGAGCGGCTGTTTGTGGGCTTGCAGCTGTTCGTTCATCCTTGAAAGCCTTGTTTTCTCCCTCTCCCTCTTTTCTCTTGTGCACACAAGGTGTTCGACGAATTGCTTGTAAAGCTTCCGTTTTCATGAGACCGGGACTTGTCCGTTGCTCGTTCTTTCGAACTAACTTCTTTCTCTTTTACAGGTCCTTAGGGACCTGCGAGAGGTTACAAAGTGGGCTGATCCTTGCGGAGCAAGATCGCATAAGGACGGCGGCGGCGACTTAGGCAGCGCAAGCTAAGTTTGCGTCCTTGCCCCAAGGGTGAAGCGACTTAGGCAGCGCGCAAAGCTAAGTTAAGCGTCTTTGGCGCCAAGGGTGCCTCACGCCTTAGGCAATTCCAGCTAAGGTCGTGACAACCCGGGGTTCAGGGTGCTGAGATGGCTGACTTATTGCTCCGCTCCGTGGTTCGCCGCGGCATGCAAGAACTGCCAAAAAAACTGACCAAAATGGCCCAGAAAAAGGGCCAAAACTGGCCATTTTGGCTGAGTGAAGATGAACGGGCGGCGGACAGCGGACAGCGAAGTGAGAGGCAGCACCGTCCCTGCTATATGAACGCCCCATCCATCCCTGTGCCACCCGTGGGGTTCCAGGGTGCTGAGATGGCTGACGTTTTGCTCCGCTCACGTCGGCCGCGGCACGCAAGAACTGCCCAAAAACTGGCCAAAACGGCCCAAAAACGGGCCAAAACTGGCCATTTTGGGCTGAGCGAGCGAGCGGCGAGCGGCGGACAGCGAGCGAAGCGAGAGGCAGCACCGTCCCTGCTATACGAACGCCCAATCCAGCCCTGTGCCACCCGGGGGGTTCCAGGGTGCTGAGATGGCTAACGTTTTGCTACGCTCACGTCGTTCGCCGCGGCACGCAAGAACTGCCAAAAAACTGGCCAAAACGGCCCAAAAACGGGCCAAAACTGGCCATTTTTGGCTGAGCGAGCGAGCGGCGAGCGGCGGACTGTCACAGACAAACTTCTAAACAGGGTGTTTGATGTAATGCTTATGTATGTCCGTGTCTTTTGGTATGGTCGTGCATTGTACAGCATGTAGGGGGACGGCCGAAGGCTTGATAGTCCGATTTTAGTTGGGTCGGTGGCCGCTTTAGGCTTGTAAATAAAGGTTGTGTCATGTGGACACGTGTGAGAGATTTTCGGTCTGTAATGGACCATTTTACCCTTTGTTGTGCAACTGTTCAGAGCTTGTAAAGTCTGTTTGTAATTTGCATTGTCTATAAAGTGTTTTTCGGAGATGTTCGCTTGTGGATCCTGAGTGAGGCCTTTTCTCTATCCTATTCTCTCTTTTTTGGGACCTAAGGGACCATGGGAGGCTTCGGGGAGGCTGACCCTTGCGGACGGACACGCAAGGGTGCCGCACGACTTAGGCGAAACCAGCTAAGTCCGTGACAGGACGGTGCTGCCTCTCGCTTGGGACGGTGGCACAGGGCTGGATTGGGCGTTCGTATAGCAGGGACGGTGCTGCCTATCGCTTCGCTCGCTGTCCGCCGCTCGCCGCTCGCTCGCTCAGCCCAAAATGGCCAGTTTTGGCCCGTTTTGGGCCGCGTTTTGGCCGGTTTTGGGCAGTTCTTGCGTGCCTTGGCGACGCACGTGGCGTAGTAAAAGCGTTAGCCATCTCAGCACCCTGGAACCCCCGGGTGGCACAGGGCTGGATGGGGCGTTAAAGATAGCAGGGACGGTGCTGCCTTCGCTTCGCTTCGCTGCTGTCCGCCGCCGCCTTCGCTCAGCCAAAATGGCCAGTTTTGGCCCTTCTCTGGGCGTTTTGGCAAGTTTTTTGGGCAGTTCTTGCGTGCCGCGGCGAAACGGCGTGAGCGTAGTAAAAGCGTTAGCCATCTCAGCACCCTGGAACCCCGGGTGGCACAGGGATGGATGGGGCGTTCTATAGCAGGGACGGTGCTACCTCTCGCCCGGCTTCGCTGTCCGCCCGCTCGACGCCATAAGCTCAGCCAAAATGGCCAGTTTTGGCCCGTTTTTTGGGGCGTTTTGGCCAGTTTTGGCCAGTTCTTTGTGGTGCCTTAACGAAACGGCGATGGAGCAAAACGTCAGCCATCTCAGCACCCTGGAACCCCCCTGGTGGCACAGGGCTGGATGGGGCGTTCCTATAGCAGGGACGGTGCTACCTCCGCCGCTTTGCTTTTCGCCGCCTTCGCTTTCGCTCAGCAAAAATGGCCAGTTTTGGCCCTTTTCTGGGCCGTTTTGGCCAGTTTTGGGCAGTTCTTGCGCGTCGCGGCTTAACGACGGCGAGAGGAGCAAAACGTCAGCCATCTTAGCACCCTGGAACCCCCAGGTGGCACAGGGCTGGATGGGTCGTTCAGATAGCAGGGACGGTGCTGACTCTCGCTTCACTCGCTGTCCGTCGCTCGCCGCTCGCTCGCTCGGCCAAAAATGGCCAGTTTTGGCCCCCTTTTATGGGCCGTTTTGGCCAGTTTTTTGGGTAGTTCTTGCGTGCGCTGGCGAACGGCGTGAGCGGAACAAAACGTCAGCCATCTCAGCACCCTGGAACCCCGGGTGGTACAGGGCTGGATGGGGCGTTCAGATAGCTGGGATGGTACTGCCTCTCGCGCTTTCGATGTCGCCCGCTCGCTCACTCAACCCAAAATGGCCAGTTTTGGCCCATTTCTGGGCCGTTTTGGCCAGTTTTTTGGGCAGTTCTTGCGTGCGCGGCTTAACGACGTGAGCGAACAAAACATCAGCCATCTCAGCACCCTGGAACCCCGGGTGGCACAGGGCTGGATGGGCTGTTCAGATAGCGGGGACGGTGCTGCCTCTCGCCGCATTTCGCTGTCCACCGCCGCCGCTTCATTTCGCTCAGCCAAAATGGCCAGTTTTGGCCCATTTTGGCCGTTTTTGGGCAGTTCTTGCGTGTGCGCGGCGAACGGCGTGGCGTAGCAAAACGTTAGCCATCTCAGCACCCTGGACCCCGGGTGGCACAGGGCATGATGGGGCGTTCGTATAGCAGGGACGGTGCTGCCTCTCGCCGCTCCTGTCTGTCCGCCGCCGCCGCTTCGCTCAGCCAAAATGGCCAGTTTTGGCCCGTTTTTTTGGGCCGTTTTGGCCAGTTTTTGGGCAGTTCTTGCGTGCGGCGATCGGCGTGAGCGTAGCAAAAGCGTTAGCCATCGCAGCGCCCTGGAACCCCGGGTGGCACAGGGCTGGATCGGCGTTAGATAGCAGGACGGTGCTGCCTCTCGCTTTCAGGAGTCCGCTTCGCCGCTTCGCTTCGCTCAGCCAAAAAATGGCCAGTTTTGGCCCGTTTTTGGGCCGTTTTGGCCAGTTTTTTGGCAGTTCTGCGCGTGCAGGGCGAACGACGTCAGCGTAGCAAAAAGCGTTAGCCATCTCAGCACCTGGAACCCCCCGGTGGCACAGGGCTGGATGTGGCGTTCAGATAGCAGGGACGGTGCTGCCTCTCGCCGCTTCGCTGTCGCGTCTTCGCCCGCTTCGCTTCGCTCAGCCCAAAATGGCCAGTTTTGGCCCGTTTTTGGGCCGTTTTGGCCAGTATTTGGGCAGTTCTTGCGTGCCGCGGCCAGCGGCGTGG
The DNA here is from genome assembly GCA_900464855.2 of Musa schizocarpa. Taxonomy (NCBI): domain Eukaryota; kingdom Viridiplantae; phylum Streptophyta; class Magnoliopsida; order Zingiberales; family Musaceae; genus Musa; species Musa schizocarpa. Next base: position 10,267,074 of record LS990916.1, on the reverse strand, counting down.
CGCGAGCAAAACGTCAGCCATCTCAGCACCCTGGAACCCCGGGTGGCACAGGGCTGGATTGGGCGTTCATATAGCAGGGACGGTGCTGCCTCTTCGCCGCTTTCGCTGTCCGCCACTCGCCTTCGCTCATTCAGCCAAAAATGGCCAGTTTTGGCCCTTTTCTGGGGCGTTTGGCCAGTTTTTGGGCAGTTCTTGCGTGCCGCGGCGAACGGCGTGAGCGAACAATCGTCAGCCATCTCAGCACCCTAGAACCCCGGGTGGCACAGGGCTGGATGGGGCGTTTCGTATAGCAGGGACAATGCTGCCTCGCCCCCATTTTCGCTGTCCGCCGCTTCGCGCTTCGCTCGCTCAGCCCAAAATGGCCAGTTTTGGCCCGTTTCTGGGCGTTTTTGGCCAGTTTTTGGGCAGTTCTTGCGTGCCGCGGCGAACGACGTGAGCGGAGCAAAACGTCAGCCATCTCAGCACCCTGGAACCCGCCGGGTGGCACAGGGCTGGATGGGGCGTTCGTATAGCAAGGACGGTGCTGCCTCTCGCTTCACTCGTTGTCCGTCGCTCGCCGCTCGCTCGCTCAGCCAAAAATGGCCCGTTTTGGCCCTTTTCTGGGCCGTTTTGGCCAGTTTTTGGGCAGTTCATGCGTGCCGCGGCGAACGACATGAGCAGAGCAAAATGTCAGCCATCTCAGCACCCTGGAACCCCCCGGGTGGCACAGGGCGCGATGGGGCGTTCGTATAGCAGGGATGGTGCAGCCTCCGCTCAGCCGATTTCGATGTCCGGCGCTCACTCAACCCAAAATGGCCAGTTTTGGCCCGTTTCCGGCCGTTTTGGCCAGTTTTTGGCAGTTCTGCGCGTGCGCGCAGCGAATGGCGTGGAGCGGGAAAAACGTCAGCCATCTCAGCACCCTGGAACCCCTGGTGGCACAGGGGCTGGATGGGCTGTTCAGATAGCAGGGACGGTGCTGCCTCTCGCCGCTCGCTGTCCACCGCCGCCGCTTCTTTTCGCTCAGCCAAAATGGCCTGTTTTGGCCCGTTTTTTGGGCGTTTTTTGGCCAGTTTTAGGCAGTTCTTGCGTGCCGCGGCGAACGACGTGAGCGTAGCAAAGCGTTAGCCATCTCAGTACCCTGGAACCCCGGGTGGCACAGGGCTGGATGGGGCGTTCAGATAGCAGGGGACGGTGCTGCCTCTCGCCCGCTTCGCTGTCCGCCGCTCGCCGCTTTGGTCAGCTCAGCCAAAATGGCCAGTTTTGGCCCGTTTTTGGGCCGTTTTGGCCAGTTTTTGGGCAGTTCTTTGCGTGCCAGCGAGGCGAACGACGTGAGCGGAGCAAATCGTCAGCCATCTCAGCGCCCTGGAACCCCGGGTGGCACAGGGCTGGATGGGGCGTTCAGTATAGCAGGGGACGGTGCTGCCTATCGCCATTTCGCTGTCCGCCCGCTTCGCCTTTCGCTTCGCTCAGCCAAAAATGGCCAGTTTTGGCCTTTTTTTGGGCCGTTTTGGCCAGTTTTTTGGCAGTTCTTGCGCGTGCGTGCGGCGAACGGCGTGGCGTAGCAAAGCGTTAGCCATCTCAACACCCTGGAACCCCGGTGGCACAGGGCTGGATGGGGCGTTAGATAGCAGGGACGGTGCTGCCTCTCGCCGCTCGCTGTCCGCCTTCGCCGGCTTTCGCGCTCAGCCAAAATGGCCAGTTTTGGCCCGTTTTGGGCCGTTTTTGGCCAGTTTTGGGCAGTTATTATTGCGTGCCACAGCGAAGCGGCGGCGCGGGCGGAGCAAAACGTCAGCCATCTCAGCGCCCTGGAACCCCCGGTGGGTACAGGGATGGATGGGGCGTTCGATAGCAGGGACGGTGCTGACTCTCGCCGCTCGCTGACCGCCGCTTCGCCGCTTCGCTTTCGCTCAGCCAAAAATGGCCAGTTTTGGCCCGTTTTTGGGCCGTTTTGGCCAGTTTTTTTGGCAGTTCTTATGTGCGCGGCGAACGACGTTAAGCGTATCAAAACGTTAGCCATCTCAGCACCCTGGAACCCCGGGTGGCACAGGGCTGGATGGGGCGTTCAGATAGCAGGGGCGGTGCTGCCTCGCCGCCATTTCGCTGTCGCCTTTCGCCTTTCGCTTCGCTCAGCCAAAAATGGCCAGTTTTGGCCAGTTTTTGTGTAGTTCTTGCGTGCCGCGGCGAACGACGTGAGCGGAGCTAAACGTCAGCCATCTCAGCACCCTGGAACCCCCCGGGTGGCACAGGGCTGGATGGGGCGTTCGTATAGCAGGGATAGTGCAGCCTTTCGCTTCGCTCGCTGTCCGCCGCTCGCCGCTCGCTCGCTCAGCCAAAAATTGCCAGTTTTGCCCCGTTTTTGGGCCGTTTTGGCCAGTTTTTGGGCAGTTCTTGCATGCCACAGCGAGCGAACGACGTGAGCGGAGTAAAACGTCAGCCATCTCAGCACCCTGGAACCCCCCGAGTGGCACAGGGCTGAATGGGGTGTTCGTATAGCAGGGACGGTGCTGACATTTCGCTGTCGCCTTTCGCCCGCTCACTCGCTCAGCAAAAAAATGGCCAGTTTTGGCCCGGTTTTGGGCCGTTTTGGCCAGTTTTTTGGCCAGTTCTGCGCGTGCGCTGGCGAACGACGCGTGAGCAGAGCAAAACGTCAGCCATCTCAGCACCCTGGAACCCCCGGTGGCACTGGGCTGGATGG
>LS990916.1:10236900-10256900 GCA_900464855.2 Musa schizocarpa | reverse complement strand
TCAAAAGTAACGGCAATACAAGAAACAAAAGATTTAAATATTTTTCCACTTGAAGAACTTATCGGCTCATTAATGACAATAGAAATGGTGCGCAATGCACATGATGAACACAATGAACACTTGAACCACCTTCCAAAGAACAGGAAGGATTTGGAACCTCGGACAAATGAATACCACTTGAGCGATGACTCAAGTGATGAGGACAATGATGAACTTAAACTTGAACACCAACTCTTAATAAGTTCATTAAACAAAAATCTAAAATAAACAATGAACTTGAATGGAGGAAGAGGTCAAAGAAAAAGGAAGGCACCCAAGGATGAATCAAGAATTTCCAAAGGTGAAACATGAATTTGGCTTTGACGGGCTTCGACTACAAGGTAAGTAACTCAACTCTCTTGAATTATTTTGAAATTACTTGAAGTTTTTTCATGAGTTCTTAATTTAGATAGTAGGAATAGGAAATAAAAAAAAAAATTATTTTTCAAAAAAATTATATCATGTTTTCTTTTTTAGCACCTTTGAAAAAAAAAACTAAAAATTTGATCAATGAAAAGTATATTGCTAAGGTTTCATGCATGTTATGTTTTGAAATATTGAATGATGTATGCAACATTATGGATTATAGTTATATGATATGTGATAATGCTTAGGATTAATCCATGCATGTGTATTTTGATGATTTTATGTCATGCATGAGTTTTTGAAGTAAATGTTGATTTGATACTCTCATTTTGGATTAACATGTTTTTGGTTTAATCATTTTTATGACGAATTAAGATGACATTCTCATGACATATTAAGATGACATAGTGCATGTACATCTATGTATGAATTTCTTGATAGTCTTTTGATGATAGATGTGATATCATGATGTTTTATTTTTGATGTGTTTGGGCTTGACGGCTTTATGACGAAACTTATGTTTTGACTTTAAATGATGATACAATGATTTCACAAAAAGACTTGAACACTCTTACATGAAATCAATTGTATAAAATGGAAATGAATTTTTTTTATTCTATTGAGATTAATGAATTTATTTTACCAATCTTATAAATCTCATGAAAATAAACATGATGAATATTTTTGTCTTATAAGATTTTGCCTTTACATCTTGAACTTTAATGCTTATATTGATTTGGCATATAAAGACTAAGGCATGCTCATAAGAAGCAAATCACATGAATAGAAATTTATAAAAATGAAATGTAATCCTTTATCTTATTGATTTCTACCTAAGAGACCAATAAAACTATCTATGCCATTTTGAATCTCTTGAAAGAAATGTTGAGATTTTGATGATTTGGATGATTTGAATTTGAATGAGTTTTATTCAAAATCATGATCTTGATTCTGTGATATTTACAAATTAAGATTTATTATGAATCAAGATTTTTTCATTAATCGATCTCCTAAGATTTTCTTTTGATTATTTATGAGTAGGTTTTTCAAAAAGAAATCATGCCTTTTGGTATTCATATGTACTAATCTTTCATGATATGATTTTTATACAATTCCTTGTATTCATGAAATGTTTATCGCATCACACAATTACTTTTTTCTTGATATTCCTTATGTGGTGATTAAAATTATGCATGAAATACTCTTGATATTATTTTGATGTATACAAATGAAAAGTTATACTCATGAATGATTGGATGAAATTTGACAAGTTAATATCTTCATGATTTGAAATATTTATACTTTGAAATTATGCATGCAATTGCTTTGTATTGTGATGATATATGCATCATGAATACTTTATTATCATACATGAAAATAGTGATAAACATTTTGAAAATAAATATTTGTATCATGTTAGATGATTTTACATCATGTGCATGATGAGTTATAGTGATGATTGAAACAATGATTGAAATGATATGAATGATGATTTGAAATCATGCATATAATGATGAGTTAATATGTTTTGAATATATGATGATTTGGTATTATGCATGTAATAATGATATACGCAATGATGAAATACTTATGACAAAATTATTATTTTGATATTCATGACTTGAATCTTCCTTTCTTTTTGCCAATGACAACGGGAGAGAAAGTTACTAATGTGCTATCTTGAATTGATGTAAAGGGTCATCTCAAACAAAAATTAGCTACCTTGCACAAGTCAAGAAAATGCAAAAACTTCCTTACCTTCTTGCACATCTAAAGAGAAGATGCAAATGTAATACTTGCCAAATTGTTTGCTTGCCTCATGTAAAACATTGTCTCTTGTTAGGTTGACATTTTGCTAAGGAAGCAAAAAATTGACACTTCTCAAAAGAGAAGAAAGTGCTTGAACATCTTTAATTTGCTAGCTAGCATAATGTACAATTTGCTATCTTAAACATTACAAAGAAATGCTATCATGCACACATGTAAAAGAAAAGCAAATATGCTAACTTGCAAATCTTTAAATTTGCTAGCTTATATGTAGTAAAACTTGCATATCGTAAAAGTTGCTAGCTCGTAGAGAAGCAAAGAATTGCTATCTCGAAAGAAGTAAAAATTGCAAAACTTAGAAAACTTGCAACAAAATTGCTCTTGCCATGCTTTGTATAAAAAAATATGTTGATATCCTTAAAAGCATCGCAATGAATTTTTTAGTGTATCGCAATGTATCACATGTATCACAAATTAATTTTTTTTTTAGACTATTATCATATCATGATGTATCGCATAATGATATCATGATTTGTGATTGTTTCATGTGATCCTTAGTGAATTTTCACATTGGTATCCTTCGTGAAATGATTTCATTACATTATTGTCTTGTATGCATCATGTGATGATTGAAATATTGATTGATGCAAAGTTGATGTAAAAGTCTAAATCATTGGTTCCTCTCCTTTTTTACATTGACAAAGGGGGAGAAAGTTATTGCTAGCTTGCCTATCTTAAGTAGCAAAGATTACTAACTTGCTTATTTCAAGAAGCAAAAGTTTTAGTGTTGGTATGTCAAGAAGCAAAAGTTGTCTTCTTGAAACATCACTATCTTGCCTATCTCAAGAAGAAAGACTTGCAACCTACACATTACAATAGGAAGCAAGAATCGATAGCTTACACACTCCAACAAGAAAGCTATCTTGTATTTGCTTTCGAAATTTTTGCTAGCTTCTATGTTGCAAAACTTGCTCACTTTTTCAAACACTTTGCTAGCTTGCACTTTGTAAAGGAAGCGAAAATAGCACTTCTCAAAAGAGAAGAAAGAACTTACTATCTTGAAACATCACAAAAGTTTGCTACCTCAAGCATGATATAAAATTTGCTATATCAAACATCATAAAATATTGTTACTTGCAAAGAAAAGCAAAAGTGTAATCTTGCACAAAAATGCATGTGTTGAATTGCCATGATTGAACTTAAAAATCTTGCTATGCTTTTGTGCTTATATGTTGTGATGAAAATCTAGCCTCATGTTGTAAAAACTTGCATATCTTTTAAAACAGCTAGAGCTACTTCTCCTTTTGTTGATGACATGGGGGGGAGAAGTATATTGATGACTTCATGCATTGAATTGAATATTTTATATATTTGCATGATGGTTTAAATATTTTTTCATAACATGTGATGAATGTCACTTGGATTTGGGATAATCCAAGTGTTCTATCAATGGCATATTGATAGGGGAGTTTGGTTAAACTCGGGAGTTTAGGTTAACTCCGTTAGTCATCAATTAGTTGTCATCATCAAAAAGGGGAGATTGTTGAATCTCGGATTTTGATGATGAAACTAATTGATTGTGTTTAGATGTTTAACTGCATTTTGAGTGATGCAGGTCTACTCGATCAGAATTAGACAGTTAACGCAGGAGGAATTGGCGTTGCGCGGAGGAGATCACGCCAGGATATTGGACGGCAGAAGGCTTGAACGTCGGGCATCGGGCCAAGAAGAGCAGAATTGCGCCAAGGATATCGGGGGGGTTGGAGGTCAACCGTCGATTGGGCAACAAGCCGCAGCAAGAGAGGACGATGTGCTAAAGAATCAGACGGCGCCAACCAATGACGTGCGGGCAACAGAATGTCAATTCGCGTTGTAATAACTGTCTAGATCAGAGTAGAGTTTTGGTTTGCATGTGCAGGATTAACTACGATAACGATGAAGGCATAAAGTGAAACAAAGTGTGGAGTCAAGAATGAAGGATTCGTTGGGAGTTCAAGAGTTCGACGGAAGTCCGAAGGATCATCGGGAACGCTGCCGGAACTAGCCGAGAATGAGTAGGGAGCTTGCCGAAGGGTTTTTTTGGAAGCCTCGCCGGAAGGTTCGTGGGAAGTTCGCAGAGTTTGCCGAGAAAGATCGGAGCTTGCCGAAGAAGCTCATTGGAACTCGCCAAGATCAAATCGTGAAGTTTAAGAGCTTGCCGGGAGTCCGTAGAATGGTTTCCGAGAGTTTATCGGAAGACCGTCGAAAGTTCGCCGGAAGCTCGCCGGAAGAAGTCTTGACTTATGGACTTTGTAATAGCTTATATAATGTCTTTAAAATTCGTAGTTAGCATGTTAATTAGGGTTAGGATTAGGTATTAATCCTATAACCCAAGTATGGGCCTATAACACTGTAGGCTGAAAACACTATAGGCGGTGGGCTGAAAACACTGTAGGCGGTGGCGGTGCCCAGCACCGAAAGTGCTGGGCGGTGACACCTCTTAGCTGGCGGTGGCACCGCCCAGCACCAAACTGGGCGGTGGCACGCTTGGTTGGCGGTGGCACCGCCAGCATCGGGAACCCAAAGAGAATTTGAAATTTGGAGCCCAAATTTTGGAGCCCAAATTTGAATCCTCTTGAGGCCTATAAATACCCCTCAAATCTCAGCTGAGAACACAACCTTTTGAGCAGCAAGAGTTTGAGAGAAAAATCTTAGAAAAGTGTTAGCTTTCTTTCTTTTCAATTTGCTAGTGTTCACCTCATCTCTTCTCGAAAATCTGTAAGAGAGTGAACCGCTTGTAAAGAGTTGTAAGAGGGGTATTTACCCTTCCATTTCAAGAAGCTTGCTAGTGGAAGGTGGGAGCCTCATCGAAGAGGGGCCTCGCAAGTGGAGTAGGTCATTTGACCGAACCACTCTAAAATCGGCGTGATCTGTGGTTTGCGTTTCATTACTGTTATTTATATTATTGCAAATCTTCTTATATGCTCTGGTTCCTTATTACTTTTGCTGCGCATATTTAAGAATACGCTTTCAAGATTAAACTTGTCAAGTTCCGCTCTCTTCATACGAAAGATTTTTTATAAAACCGAAGTTTTTATCCGCTACACTAATTCACCCCCCCCTCTTAGTGCTGCTCCGATCCTAACACCACTGAGATCCAGCCCTGCATCGCACGGATTCGTCCCCCCCCCCCCCCAAATTCACTGGCCTCCACGCCGACGAGGTTGAAAGCGACAGTCGAGCGGTCGAAATATCCGACGGGACGCATTGAACTTAGGGGCTGCGCTGAGGTATCCAAGTGTGGCAGCAGCGCTCAGCAATGCAGGAGCCACCGCACGTGGCGACCGAGTGCCTTTGATTCGATGAGGCGCTAGCAATGACGGAGCGGTCACTGCAGGATTTAACGAGGCACAAGCGATGCAGGTCGATGGATGCACATGTCGTTGCCGCTGTGCAAGCACAAGCACCAACCAATGTGCCAATGGCCGCCAATGTACCAATGTGTGCCAATGGCCCGTCCGCAGAATCGCACTCGATGACAAACACGGCAACATCCCCCCACCGTCACATCATTACCTTGCCTTGCCTCAATGCCCTCGCTTGCTTCACCCGCCTCGCAGCGTAGCTCAGATCTCAGCACCCAGTTGGCTTTGGGTTCAGACAATGCAATGAATCCAGCCAGGGACGCCGCTGCCTCTCGCAGCAAAAAATGGGCAGTTTTGGCCCTGGCCCTTTCTTGCACCAGTTTTTGGGCAGTTCTTCTGTGCCGCGGCGAACGACGTGAGCGGAGCAAAACATCATTGAACGTAGCACCCTGGAACCCCCCGGGTGGCACAAGGGACACGGATGGGGCATTCGTATAGCAGGGATGGTGCTGCCTCTCGAACTTCTCGCTGTCCGCCGCTCGCCGCTCGCTCGCTCAGCCAAAAATGGCCAGTTTTGGCCAGTTTTTGGGCAGTTCTTGCGTGCTGCGGCGAACGATGTGAGCGGAGCAAAACGTCAGCAATCTCAACACCCTGGAACCCCGGTGGCACAGGGCTGGATGGGGCGTTCAGATAGCAGGGCGGTGCTGCCTCTCGCTTTCGCTGTCGCCCCGCCCCTTCGCTTCGCTCAGCCAAAAATGGCCAGTTTTGGCCCGTTTTTGGGCCGTTTTGGCGGTTTTTTTGGGCAGTTCTTGCGTGCGCCGCGGCGAACGACGGCGTGGCGGAGCAAAAGCGTCAGCCATCTCAGCACCCTGGATCCCCGGGTGGCACAGGGCTGGATGGGGCGTTCAGATAGCAGGGACAGTGCTGCCTCTCGCCATTTCGCTGTCGCCCGCTTCGCTCACTCAGCCCAAAATGGCCAGTTTTGGCCCGTTTTCTGGGCGTTTTGGCAAGATTTTTGGGCAGTTCTTGCGTGCCGCGGCGAACAACGCGTGAGCGAGCAAAACGTCAGCCATCTCAGCACCCTGGAACCCCGGGTGGCACAGGGCTGGATGGGGCGTTCAGATAGCAGGGGCGGTGCTGCCTCTCGCCGCTTCGCCGCTGTCGCCGCTTTCGCCGCTTCATTTCGCTCAGCCCAAAATGGCCAGTTTTGGGCAGTTCTTGCGCGTCGTGGCGAACGACGTGAGTGGAGCAAAGCGTCAGCCATCTCAACACCCTGGAACCCCCCGGTGGCACAGGGCTTGATGGGGCGTTCAGATAGCAGGGACGGTGCTGCCTCTCGCCGCTTCGCTGTCAGCCGCTTCGCCCGCCGCTTCGCTCAGCCAAAAATGGCCAGTTTTGGCCCGTTTTTGGGCGTTTTGGCCAGTTTTAGGGCAGTTATTGCGTGTCGCGGCGAACGGCGTGAGCGGAGCAAAACGTCAGCCATCTCAGCACCATGGAACCCCGGGTGGCACCGGGCTAGATGGGGCGTTCAGATAGCAGGGACGGTGCTGCCTCTCGCCCCGCTTCGCTGTCCGCCCTCTTCGCTTTCGCTTCGCTCAGCCAAAAATGGCCAGTTTTGGCCCGTTTTTGGGCCGTTTTGGCCAGTTTTTGGCAGTTCTTGCGTGCCGCGGCGAACGACGTGAGCGGAGCAAATCGTCAGCCATCTCAGCACCCTGGAACCCCCCGGGTGGCACAGGGCTGGATGGGGCGTTCGTATAGCAGGCACGGTACTGCCTCTCGCTTCGCTCGCTGTCCGTCACTCGCCGCTCGCTGTCCGTCGCTCGCCGCTCGCTTGCTCAAACAAAAATGGCTAGTTTTGGACCGTTTTTGGGCCGTTTTGGCCAGTTTTTGGGCAGTTCTTGCGTGCCGCGGCGAACGACGTGAGCGGAGCAAAACGTTAGCCATCTCAGCACCCTGGAACCCCCCGGGTGGCACAGTGCTGGATGGGGCGTTCGTAGAGCAGGGACGGTGTTGCCTCTTGCTTCGCTCGCAGTCCGCCGCTCGCCGCTCGCTCGCTTAGCCCAAAATGGCCAGTTTTGGCCCTTTTTTAGCCCGTTTTGGCCAGTTTTTGGGCAGTTCTTGCGTGCCGCGGCGAACGACGTGAGCGGAGCAAAACGTCAGCCATCTCAGCACCCTGGAACCCCCCGGGTGGCACAGGGCTGGATGGGGCTTTCGTATAGCAGGGACGGTGCTGCCTCTTGCTTCGCTCGCTGTCCACCGCTCGCCACTCGCTCGCTCAGCCAAAAATGGCCAGTTTTGGCCCTTTTCTGGGCCCTTTTGGCCAGTTTTTGGTCAGTTCTTGCGTGTCGCGGCGAACGACGTGAGCGGAGCAAAACGTCAGCCATCTCAGCACCCTGGAACCCCCCGGGTGGCATAGGGCTGGATGGGGCGTTCGTATAGCTGGGACAGTGCTGCCTCTCGCCATTTCGCTGTCCGCGCTTTCGCCGCTTCATTTCGCTCAGCCCAAAATGGCCAGTTTTGGCCCGTTTCTGGGCCGTTTTGGCCAGTTTTGGTCAGTTCTTGCGTGTCGCGGCGAACGGCGTGGCGGAGCAAAACGTCAGCCATCTCACAACCCTGGAAACCCGGGGTATACAGGGCTGGATGGGGCGTTCAGATAGTAGGGGACGGTGCTGCCTCTCGCCGCTTCGCTGTCCGCCACTTTCGCGCGACGCTTTCGCTCAGCCAAAAATGGCTAGTTTTGGCCAGTTTTTGGGCAGTTCTTGCGTGCCGTGGCGAACGACGTGAGCGGAGCAAAACGTCAGCCATCTCAGCACCCTGGAACCCCCCTGGGTGGCAAAGGGCTTGATGGGGCGTTCGTATAGCAGGGACGGTGCTGCCTCTCGCTTCGCTCGCTGTCCGCCGTTCGCCGCTCACTCGCTCAACCAAAAATGGCCAGTTTTGGCCCGTTTTTGGGCCGTTTTGGCCAGTTTTTGGCCAGTTCTTGCGTGCCGCGGCGAACGACGTGAGCGTAGCAAAACGTCAGCCATCTCAACACCCTGGAACCCCCCGGGTGGCACAGGGCTGGATGGGGCATTCGTATAGCAGGGACGGTGCTGCCTCTTGCCTCGCTCGCTGTCCGCCGCTCGCCGCTCGCTCGCTCAGCCAAAAATGGCCAGTTTTGGCCCGTTTTTGGGCCGTTTTGGCCAGTTTTTGGGCAGTTCTTGCGTGCCACAGCGAGCGAACGACGTGAGCGGAGCAAAACGTCAGCCATCTCAGCACCCTGGAACCCCCCGGGTGGCACAGGGCTGGATGGGGCGTTCGTATAGCAAGGACGGTGCCGCCTTTAAACCCTTTCGCTGTCCGCCTTTCGCCATTTCGCTCGCTCAGCCAAAAATGACCAATTTTGGCCCGTTTTTTGGGCCGTTTTGGCCAGTTTTTGGGCAGTTCTTGCGTGCCACAGCGAAGCGAACGGCGTGAGCGGAGCAAAACGTCAGCTATCACTGGCGCCCTGGAACCCCGGGTGGCACAGGGCTGGATGGGGCGTTCAGATAGCAGGGGCGGTGCTGCCTCGCGCCATTTCGCTGTCCGCCTCCGCCCGCTTCTTCCGCTCAGACAAAAAATGGCCAGTTTTGGACCGTTTTTGGCCGTTTTGGCCAGTTTTTTGGGCAGTTCTTGCGTGCGTGCGCGAACGAACGGCGTGAGCAGAGCAAAACGTTAGCCATCTCAGCACCTTGGAACCCCCCGGGTGGCACAGGGCTGGATGGGGCGTTCGTATAGCTGGGACGGTGCTGCCTCTCTCTTCGCTCGTTGTCCGCCGCTCGCCGCTCGCTCGCTCAGCCCAAAATGGCCAGTTTTGGCCCGTTTTTAGCCCGTTTTGGCCAGTTTTTGGGCAGTTCTTGCGTGCCGCAGCGAACGACGTGAGCGGAGCAAAACTTCAGCCATCTCAGCATCTTGGAACCCCCCGGGTGGCACAGGGCTGGATGGGGCTTTCGTATAGCAGGGACGGTGCTGCCTCTCGCTTCGCTCGCTGTCCGCCGCTCGCCGCTCGCTCGCTCAGCCAAAAATGGCCAGTTTTGGCCCTTTTCTGGGCCCTTTTGGCCAGTTTTTGGGTAGTTCTTGCGTGCCGCGGCGAACGACGTGAGCGGAGCAAAACGTCAGCCATCTCAGCACCCTGGAACCCCCCGGGTGGCACAGGGCTTGTCACGCCCCTAAAAAATATCGATAATATTTAAAATTTTCATCATAACTAACCCAGGATCCAAGCACACATTTGAGGTCACTAAGAAAACATTTAGATCAAAATTTCACCTCTATAGTTTACAAATTCATAACCCTGTGCAATTCATAAACATACCACTCATCACTCAATAATTCAAACAATCAGAACTCAACTCATCAAAATAATAACCACAATATAAATTCACAATTGGGGAAGTCTATGCAGTCACCAAACCAACGATTGCTATAAGATCATATCATTACACGAATTTAACTTAACATACCAAAATCCTATACATGAGTGATCCTTTATCTTACACAAAATCCACAGGTTTAGATTCATCGTCACATTTCATAAGATGCAGAGTATCTTATACAACAAATACACATATGCTAACAAAGATCTGCCCAAAATCTTCTAAACTTTCCACCGCCTCAGCCCAATCTTATCATTTAAGCAAGCAATATGCTATCCTGAAAAATTTATCAACAAACCGGGTGAGCATAAAGAGCTCAGCAAGTGACTAACATATCCATATCAAAATAGTACAACTTCCAAGAGATACAGTTCCAAAATACAAGGCAGAATATACGATTTCGTAGACATAATATCATTAAGAGCAGAATACAATTGTCATTTCAATCTTACATATTTGGTTCCTGACAGATTGGGGCATAGAGTAATTGGAGCATATCAGTAATAAAGGAAACATATCGGGGCTTATCAATGGCATATAAAATGTTCCGAAGCATATCAACGGCATATGGAATATTTCGAAGCAAAATCATCAGTGAATGAAGCATTTCAGAGCATATAAAAAACAAATATCGTACAGAAGCTCAAACGTCGTCCTTGACATTGCAATCATATCATTCTTATCCAGAGTATGAACAGAAACAACTCACCAAAACTCTGGATGTCATGTCAAACATATAGAAGGTGTGGTGGGATCTCAGTCAGAATGTGATTCATCCATTACTGAATGACCACCTGACAAAAGTTTCCCACGTCTGGGAGATCCATCCACCCTCGTCTAGGTGAAGTCAGAGGGGCCGGCAGAGCATCGCAGGCTCTAAGCACATACCCTTTACCATTTCTGGCAAAGGTCCAGAATATCCCACGGAGCGGGACCCCACAGAGCGGGTAATAAGCGCATCCCACAGAGCGGGACCCCACAGAGCGGGTATTAAGCGCATACCCTTTACCATTTCTGGCAAAGGTCCAGACAATCCCACACACCAGAGTACAAGAGGGCAGTTTTAACAATAAGTAGCATATATCGGAAGCACACGCGGAACAACGAACGTGCATGTGCCTTTTCGAGACAATACGAAACAAAGAACAAATCTCTCACAAATGTATTCACATTTGGAATGAAATAAGAACAAGAGTGTAAAGAAATTTCCAAGCAATCATATTTAGCTCAAATCCAATAAGAAGGTTAAACGAATTCAAATATCCAAAGGAACGGAGCAGAATATGCGAAATCGACCAAAGCTCGATTTCGGACAGAATTCCAGTGGCACATCAAACAAATACTTCAGAATATCAATTATGCTCCAATACCCATAAGAAAACTATGGTCGAACCATATATCAATCTATATTTTGAAGGAACAAATTTCATACGAAACAGGGTTCCCAACGCGGAGTTACCTTTGATTTGGTAACACAAGGTCAAAAACACAATCACTGGTTTGTAGAATTTATAGGGTCGGATTCAACAGACAATAGGGTAGGCAATTGAAATCCAAAATTTTCAAAATATAAGTCAAAAGAAAGATTTTCAAGTCTAATTTCAAATAAAATCAGTTTGGTACAATTCAGAATTTTCAACAGGGAGTTATAGGCATTTTAGTATCGACAGGTCAGAAATCTTGAACCCTGTTTTACAGCGTCTATAGGCTCAATTGAATCAGATGTTTGGGTAAGTATTCGGTGTCCAAAATCTACAAAATCAGTGTCAACAGGAAGATATAAGAGTCTAATTTTCAAACAAAATAGTTCCTGCCCGAATTCACATTTTGTACTAAAACTTATAGCTGAAACAGTATATAGGGGTCAGTTTACCGAGAAAGGCTTCAAAATCCATGGTTCTATGTCCAAAGAGAGACATATAAGTTTCTAAATAGAAATCCTTCAATTTATTTTGATTCAACATAAAAACAAAGACTAAATATTCTGTAGGATGGGGTTAGAATACTTGCCTTTAAGAATTTTTGACCCCCAATTGAGAAGATTGAGCAAGAAAACTTAAAGCCCCAATTTCTTCTTCCTCTTCTTCTTCTTCTTCTTCTTCTTCTTCTTTCTTTCTTTCTTTCCCAGATCATCCACGCAGCTGCCTTCTCTGCTTCCTTAAGAACGAAGGCAGAGAGGCTTAAGCGGTGGAGTTTGTATTTTTGTACATTTTACAGTTTAGTCCTTGTATTTAACATATTTACGATTAGTCCTTAGGGTTTACATATAAGTCCTCAGATTCTTTCTTTTAACAAATCCTCCAACTCTTATGAATAAGTTCTCAGATTCATACTTTGACTTTTTTATCAAATTTAAAATAGATACCTACATTTCAACTAGAAACTTATACGATAATTCGGAAATGAGGGGTGTTACACTCTCCCCCCCTTAAAAGAAAAATTTAGTCCTCTAAATTTATCGTACCTCTATCGATGAAAAGACGGGGGTACACCTTTGTCATTTCTTCCTCTAGCTCCCAAGTTGTTTCCTCTCCAGAATGATGTCTCCAAATTACTTGAACCAGTGAGATGACCCGATTCCTTAGGACTTTTTCTTTCTTATCAACGATCTGAATAGGCTCTTCCACATAAGATAAATCTTTATCAATCTCCACCAGCTCATACTTAATGATGTGAGAAGGGTCATATATATACTTTCTAATCATCGAGACATGAAATACATCATGGACATGACTCAATGCTGGTGGCAATGCAATCCTGTAAGCGACAAAACCAACCCTCTCGAGAACCTCAAAAGGTCCAACAAATCTGGGGCTTAACTTTCCTTTCTTCCCAAACCTAATAATGCCTTTGGAAGGGGAGACTTTCAAGAATACAAAATCTCCAATTTCAAACTCAATATCTCGTATTCTATTGTCGGCATAACTCTTTTGACGACTCTGAGCAGTTTTTAACCTTTCCCTTATAACTTGAAATTTCTCGGAAGTTTCTTGTACCTTATCCGATGCTAACAGCTTTCTGTCACCAACTTCTTCACAACATATAGGTGTTATGCACTTGCGCCCATATAAAGCTTCATAAGGAGCTATCTGAATACTTGAATGATAACTAT
Organism: Musa schizocarpa; assembly: GCA_900464855.2. Taxonomy (NCBI): domain Eukaryota; kingdom Viridiplantae; phylum Streptophyta; class Magnoliopsida; order Zingiberales; family Musaceae; genus Musa; species Musa schizocarpa. The sequence goes on along the minus strand of LS990916.1, from coordinate 10,243,878 downwards.
TATTATAAGTGAACTCAACAAGTGAAATATTCTTATCCCATTCACCTTTCCAATCCATAACATAGGCTCTAAGCAAATCCTCAAGTGTTTGAATTGTTCTTTCTGACTGACCATCAGTCTGAGGATGATATGCAGTACTAAACTTAACTTTAGTGCCCATAGATTCCTGTAATCTTCTCCAGAATCTAGAGAGAAATCTGGAGTCTCTATCAGAGATGATCTCCTTTGGAATACCATGAAGTCTTACTATTTCACTGACATATAAATCTGCAAGTCTATCAAGCGAATAAGTCATATTAATCGGTAGGAAATGTGCAGATTTTGTTAACCTATCAATGATAACCCAAATAGCATCATGCTTTTTAGAGGTTCTGGGTAGTCCTGAAACAAAATCCATAGTAATGCATTCCCATTTCCATTCAGGAATATCTAAAGGTTGTAATAACCCTCCAGGTCTTTGGTGTTCTACTTTGATTTGCTGACAAGTCAAACATTTTGAAACATACATTGCAATTTCCTTCTTCATGCCTTCCCACCAATAATGACTTTGAAGATCTCTATACATCTTAGTGCTCCCAGGATGTATGGTGTACTTTGAAGTATGACTTTCCTTCAGGATTTGATTCTTAATATCTGGTTCATTTGGTACACATACCCTCTCCCCAAATCTCAATAGGCCATCCTTTGAAACTTGAAATTGTGGCTTCAATTCCTTTTCTACTTCACTCCTCAAGTGGATTAAATGTGGATCTTGTAATTGTCCTTCCTTAATTTGTTGAATAAGATCGGAATGCACTTGAATGGAGGCCATCAATATCATCGAGTCTTGCTCTTTCCTCAAAGCTTTCAAATCAAAATTTTCTTCTAATAACTTCCATTGCTTCACAACCAGACTAGCCATAAAACTTGTAGATTTCCTACTAAGTGCATCAGCTACAACATTGGCTTTGCCCGGGTGATAACGGATGGCACAATCATAATCCTTCAGAAGTTCTATCCATCTTCGCTGCCTCATGTTTAACTCTTTCTGAGTGAAAATGTATTTTAAACTCTTGTGATCAGTGAAGATTTCAAACTGTCGACCATACAAATAATGTCTCCAAATCTTTAGAGCAAAAATAATTGCTGCTAATTCCAAATCATGAGTTGGATAATTCAATTCATAACCTTTAAGTTGCCTAGAAGCATAAGCAATTACTCTCCCTTCCTGCATCAAAACACATCCTAGGCCTTTTCTTGAAGCATCAGTATAAACTACAAATCCCTCACTACCACTTGGAATAGTGAGAATAGGGGCACTAGTCAATCTTCTTTTTAACTCTTGAAAACTTTGCTCACAATCATCACCCCATACAAATTTCATATTCTTCTTAGTGAGTTTGGTGAGAGGTTGAGCAATTCGAGAAAATCCCTCCACAAATCTCCTGTAATAACCTGCCATGCCCAAGAAGCTTCGAACTTCTGTTACATTTGTTGGTACTTCCCATTCAACTACAGCTTCTATTTTCCTTGGATCAATAGATATACCCTTCCCTGAAATCACATGGCCTAAGAAAGCAACTTCATTCAACCAAAATTCACATTTGCTGAACTTCGCATACAACTTCTTTTCTCTTAGTATGGACAACACATCTCTCAAGTGTTCCTCATGCTCCTGATTACTCTTTGAATACACCAATATGTCATCAATAAATACAATTACACAGATATCCAAAAGCGGTTGAAATATCCTATTCATTAGTTCCATAAAAGCTGCAGGGGCATTTGTCAAACCGAAAGGCATCACCAAGAATTCATAATGACCATATCGAGTTCTGAAAGCTGTTTTTGAAATATCCTCCTCCTTGATCTTTTTTTTTTTGGTAAGTAAAAGTAAATTGATTATGTGTAAAGTTTCTCCTCCTTGATCTTCAACTGATAGTAACCTAACCTCAGGTCAATCTTAGAGAATGCTTGTGCACCCTGCAGTTGATCAAACAAATCATCAATTCTAGGTATGGGATACTTATTTTTGATGGTCACCTGATTCAATTGTCTATAATCAATACAAAGCCTCCATGTTCCATCCTTCTTCTTCACTAATAGTACCGGAGCACCCCATGGGGATACACTGGGTCGTATGAAACCCTTATCTAATAATTCTTGTATTTGCTTCTTTAATTCCTCTAGCTCGAGTGGTGCCATTCTGTAGGGAGGCTTAGATATTGGGGTTGTACTGGAGACCAGATCAATAGCAAATTCACCCTCTCTATCTAGAGGTAAACCAGGCAAGTCATCTGGGAATACATCAGGGAATTCTTTGACCACTACAATTTCATCTAGATGGGTTTCCTGATTTGAATGCCCCTTTACACACACCATATAACAAAAACAACCTTTCTGCATAAGACGATAAACTTGAAGTGCTGATGTCAAGCAAGGAGGCAAATCATGCCTAATGCCCTCAAAGAAAAATATAGGCTGATCTGGTATGCAGAAAGTAATTATTTTTTTTGTAACAATCAATACTAGCGTGATGAGAAGATAACCAATCCATGCCAAGTATAATATCAAAGCCCTGGATCTCTAGGAGAATCAAATCTGCAAGGAGTTCGTGGTCCCCAATAGAGATCAAACAAGATGGGTAGACCAAGTTTGTTGCCAATGAATCTCCAATAGCAGTTGTTACATATAACATATAATCCAGGGGTTTAGGTAGAATATCCAAGTGACAAGCAAAGTATTGTGAAACAAACGATAAGTTGGAGCCGGGATCAAACAAAACTTTTGCATTTCTTTTAGAAACATGAAGAATACCTTCCACCACTGATTTAGAAGCTTTAGAATCTTGTTCAGTGATAGCATACACTCTAGCATGGGCTGAGGGTCTAGGAGACAGTGGCTCTTTCTTCTTCCTCAAAGGGCAATCTTTTATTTGATGATCCAACTTTCCACAACCAAAACATGCCCCAATCACCCGAAAACACTGACTTGTTTCATAACTTAACTTGCAATTCACATATGATTGAGTCTTTTGCGATGACTTTCCTTTTCAAATCCAAATGTCTTGACACTCTTGTTATTACTTTTTCTGATTCATTTCCAATCATATTTTTTTATTAGTAAACTTGTCCTTATCATTCGTAACACTGATCTCCAAAAATTATTTTCTTTGTTGCCATTAATGATCAGCCTCTACCTCCAATATAAGGTGGCAAAAGAATTCTTTCGATCATTAGAACAATTTTGTAGATCAAATATCTTCTCTGTTTGCATCATCCGTTTTTCTACCACCAATGAAATTTGGTTCACCATGTTTTCATCGCGCTACTCTGATTTTGTATCCTCGATCAACCCTTTCATCCCTCTTAATTAATCAGAAACAAATGAAATAGGAGGACCATATGTCCTCATCATCCTAGATTCCTAAAATGCATCAAGGAAAATTTCCACCAATCATTATCACTGGACCTCAATATATTTTGCATGTCAACACATCAAATATTTCAGTGATCCTCAAACAATGCTCTGATACCACCTCTGTCACGCCCCTCAAAAATATCGACAATATTTAAAATTTTCATCATAACTAACCCAGGATCCAAGCACACATTTGAGGTCACTAAGAAAACATTGAGATCAAAATTTCACCTCTATAGTCTACAAATTCAAAACCCTGTGCAATTCACAAACATACCACACATCACTCGATAATTCATACAATCAGAACTCAACTCATCAAGATAATAACCACAATATAAATTCACAAATGGGGAAGTCTATGCAGTCACCAAACCAACAATTACCATAAGATCATATCATTACACGAAATTAACTTAACATACCAAAATCCTATACATGGGGGATCCTTTATCTTACACAAAATCCACAGGTTTAGATTCATCGTCACATTTCATAAGATGCAGAGTATCTTATACAACAAATACACATATGCTAACATAGGTCTGCCCAAAATCTTCTAAACTTTCCACCGCCTCAGCCCAATCTTATCATTTAAGCAAGCAATATGCTATCCTGAAAAATTTATCAACAAACGGGGTGAGCATAAAGAGCTCAGCAAGTGACTAACATATCCATATCAAAATAGTATAACTTCCAAGAGATACAGTTCCAAAATACAAGGCAGAATATACGATTTCGTAGACATAATATCATTAAGAGCAGAATACAATTGTCATTTCAATCTTACATATTTGGTTCCTGACAGATTGGGGCATAGAGTAATTGGAGCATATCAGTAACAAAGGAAACATATCGGGGCTTATCAATGGCATATAAAATGTTCCGAAGCATATCAACGGCATATGGAACATTTCGAAGCAAAATCATCAGTGAATGAAGCATTTCAGAGCATATCAAAAACAAATATCGTACAGAAGCTCAAACGTCGTCCTTGACGTTGCAATCATATCATTCTTATCTAGAGCATGAACAGAAACAACTCACCAAAACTCTGGATGTCATGTCAAACATATAGAAGGTGTGGTGGGATCTCAGTCAGAATGTGATTCATCCATTTCTGAATGACCACCTGACAAAAGTCTCCCACGTCTGGGAGATCCATCCACCCACGTCTAGGTGAAGTCAGAGGGGCCGGCAGAGCATCGCAGGCTCTAAGCACATACCCTTTACCATTTCTGGCAAAGGTCCAGAATATCCCACGGAGCGGGACCCCACAGAGCGGGTATTAAGCGCATACCCTTTACCATTTCTGGCAAAGGTCCAGACAATCCCACACACCAGAGTACAAGAGGGCAGTTTTAACAATAAGTAGCATATATCGGAAGCACACGCGGAACAACGAACGTGCATGTGCCTTTTCGAGACAATACGAAACAAAGAACAAATCTCTCACAAATGTATTCACATTTGGAATGAAATAAGAACAAGAGTGTAAAGAAATTTCCAAGCAATCATATTTAGCTCAAATCCAATAAGAAGGTTAAACGAATTCAAATATCCAAAGGAACGGAGCAGAATATGCGAAATCGACCAAAGCTCGATTTCGGACAGAATTCCAGTGGCACATCAAACAAATACTTCAGAATATCAATTATGCTCCAATACCCATAAGAAAACTATGGTCGAACCATATATCAATCTATATTTTGAAGGAACAAATTTCATACGAAACAGGGTTCCCAACGCGGAGTTACCTTTGATTTGGTAACACAAGGTCAAAAACACAATCACTGGTTTGCAGAATTTATAGGGTCGGATTCAACAGACAATAGGGTAGGCAATTGAAATCCAAAATTTTCAAACTATAAGTCAAAAGAAAGATTTTCAAGTCTAATTTCAAATAAAATCAGTTTGGTACAATTCAGAATTTTCAACAGGGAGTTATAGGCATTTTAGTATCGACAGGTCAGAAATCTTGAACCCTGTTTTACAGCGTCTATAGGCTCAATTGAATCAGATGTTTGGGTAAGTATTCGGTGTCCAAAATCTACAAAATCAGTGTCAACAGGAAGATATAAGAGTCTAATTTTCAAACAAAATAGTTTCTGCCCGAATTCACATTTTGTACTAAAACTTATAGCTGAAACAGTGTATAGGGGTCAGTTTACCGAGAAAGGCTTCAAAATCCATGGTTCTATGTCCAAAGAGAGACATATCAGTTTCTAAATAGAAATCCTTCAATTTATTTTGATTCAACATAAAAACAGAGACTAAATATTCTGTAGGATGGGGTTAGAATACGTGCCTTTAAGAATTTTTGACCCCCAATTGAGAAGATTGAGCAAGAAAACTTAAAGCCCCAATTTCTTCTTCCTCTTCTTCTTCTTCTTCTTCTTCTTCTTCTTCTTCTTCTTCTTCTTCTTCTTCTTTCTTTCTTTCTTTCCCAGATCATCCACGCAGCTGCCTTCTCTGCTTCCTTAAGAACGAAGGCAGAGAGGCTTAAGCGGTGGAGTTTGTATTTTTGTATATTTTACAGTTTAGTCCTTGTATTTAACATATTTATGATTAGTCCTTAGGGTTTACATATAAGTCCTCAGATTCTTTCTTTTAACAAATCCTCCAACTCTTATGAATAAGTTCTCAGATTCATACTTTGACTTTTTTATCAAATTTAAAATAGATACCTACATTTCAACTAGAAACTTATACGAAAATTCGGAAATGAGGGGTGTTACAGGGCTGGATGGGGCGTTCGTATAGCAGGGACAGTGCTGCCTCTCGCTTCGCTCGCTGTCCACCGCTCGCCGCTCGCTCGCTCAGCCCAAAATGGCCAGTTTTGGCCCGTTTCTGGGCCGTTTTGGCCAGTTTTTGGGCAGTTCTTGCGTGCAGCGGCGAACGACGTGAGCGGAGCAAAAGCGTCAGCCATCTCAGCACCCTGGAACCCCGGGTGGCACAGGGCTGGATGGGGCGTTCAGATAGTAGGGGACGGTGCTGCCTCTCGCTTCGCCGCTGTCCGTCCGCCTTTCGCCTTCAGCTCAGCAAAAATGGCTAGTTTTGGCCAGTTTTTGGGCAGTTCTTGCGTGCCGTGGCGAACGACGTGAGCGGAGCAAAACGTCAACCATCTCAGCATCCTGGAACCCCCCGGGTGGCACAGGGCTGGATGGGGCGTTAGTATAGCAGGGACGGTGCTGCCTCTCGCTTCGCTCCCTGTCCGCCGCTCGCCGCTCACTCGCTCAACCAAAAATGGCCAGTTTTGGCCCGTTTTTGGGCCGTTTTGGCCAGTTTTTGGCCAGTACTTGCGTGCCGCGGCGAACGACGTGAGCGGAGCAAAACGTCAGCCATCTCAGCACCCTGGAACCCCCCGGGTGGCACAGGGCTGGATGGGGCGTTTGTATAGCAGGGACGGTGCTGCCTTTCGCTTCGCTCGCTGTCCGCCGGTCGCTCGCTCAGCCAAAAAAGGCCAGTTATGGCCCGTTTTTGGGCCATTTTTGCCAGTTTTTGGGCATTTCTTGCGTGCCGCGGCGAACGACGTGAGCGGAGCAAAAGGTCAGCCATCTCAGCACCCTAGAACCCCCC